>CM029501.1:29494973-29514973 GCA_017140595.1 Eucalyptus curtisii
TTTTTCAATAGGTAATGTTGCTCCAATACCCAACCAAAGGGCCACTACGGTACCAATCAAAAAGACAGTTGTCGCTACTGGACAGAAATGGATTTTGAAATTTATTAACATTCTCAAAAAAGGTACTGTTAATAATCCCGCAGGGTACTGAAACCATTAAAAGAACGCAATAACTTATTAGGTACTGTACGAAGTATTTGAAATACGGGAAAGAAATACCATTCGGGTAATATTTCCAAAGGAGTTGCAAATGGATCGGCGGGTTCACCAATCATTGATGGTTCTAGAACCGCTAAGCCTACGTTACGCAATAGTACCTAAAATTACTACTGGAAAAATATATAAAAGATCATTGGGCCATGCGGGTTCTCCCGTAATAATTATGACCCATCCTTTAGCCAATTTAGCTCTTAATACAGGATCATTTAAGTCAGGTTTTTGTTATTGGGATAGGTGAATTCTTATAGATCCATCCTCCGAAGGAACCGGACATGATAATTTTTCATCATCCGGCTCGAGCAAGAATCAAATAAACCAAATGGATCCATATCCATAGAAAAGAAATCTATATGTTCTAAAATCTATATAGTATCCACACATATATCACTGATTCTATGTAAGAATAAATTGACCGGATTCCATTTTTCACAATTGCATTGCAACTTGCAACTACCCATTGCAAGGAATTTCGTTCTTACAAGTAAATGCTCAAGACCCAAGTAAGCTTACAAAAGTTCATCATGATCAAGTGCTTTTGGGTCGTCTCCAGACCTTGCAATTGAACTTTATCCCCCAAATATCTTGAAACTCTTTATTTTACCTTAAATACAAAGGATTTGCACTTGTTACTAATATAGTCTAGCCTCTTCTCTTCTTTCTTTAGACCCTTGTTTCACTCCGATAGTATCATAAATCAGGTCGATACAGAGGAAATGGCTGCATTTCTATACTATTAAGTAAGTAAAATAGCTAAAACAAAAAAATCTGTCTTAAGTCACATTACTTATTCTACTGGATCTTACGGAGCCTGTTCATGTACGATATGATCGGGTCTGATCATAGATCATAGAAAAGATTCTCTTCAAACAAACCAGCCTATCCCCTGTATAGGGCTTTTACGGGGTGGTTGGAACAAAGACACATTTGGTTGTGAATTCCAATGTGGCAGATAAAAGCATATATCTATCTGCACGGCCCAATCAATAGTTCAAGTCACACACTCCCATAATCCATTTTCTCTTCGGAGAATTCCCTTCAACTATTCGTGTCAAATAAAGAATACTCGATTGTTTAGTTGAAGGGAAATATCCAAATACATGTCTTATTCTTTTCAATAATCCATATTTGTAGCAATGAAATACTATTGTTCCTCCTCAAGTGAGAAATGATTGATTACAAATATCTATGATCTATATTCTCTATAAAGGACCGGAAATACCTTGCTTACGTATCATTAGAAAATGCATTAACATAAACACGGCAGTAAGAAGAGGTAATACAAAAGTGTGTAAACTATAAAAACGAGTCAAAGTGGATTGTCCCACACTAGCACTTCCGCGTAATAACTCTACTAAAGGGGATCCTATTACAGGAATAGCTTCCGGTACACCTGTTACAATTTTGACTGCCCAATAACCAATTTGGTCCCAAGGTAAGGAATAACCAGTTACACCAAAGGATGCGGTCAATACAGCCAGAACCACACCTGTAACCCAAGTTAATTCGCGAGGTTTTTTAAAACCACCAGTGAGATACACACGAAATACGTGCAGGATCATCATTAGGACCATCATACTTGCCGACCATCGATGAACTGATCGAATTAACCAACCAAAGTTAGCTTCAGTCATTATGTATTGAACAGAAGCAAAAGCCTCAGTAACAGTTGGACGGTAGTAAAAAGTCATAGCAAACCCCGTAGCTACTTGTACTAAAAAACAAGTAAGCGTAATTCCTCCTAGACAATAAAATATGTTGACATGAGGAGGAACATATTTACTAGTTATATCATCTGCAATCGCCTGAATCTCGAGACGTTCTTCAAACCAATCATAGACTTTATTGAGATAGGTAAACCAATAGTACTCCCCCTCGAAGAACCGTATCTGAGAATTTCATCTCGTACAGCTCAAACAAAAACCTAAGATATTGCTTTGGTTTCAAGGCATATGGAATAGAAAGTTTGAAAATTCGTCATCAACCCTTTCTAACTTCTCTGAAGATACGAACCAGTAAAAATACGAAAGCTCTTATTTGTGGTTGTAATGCCAAAATATCAAGTCGGCTCATTCGTCTTTATGTTGATCGTTACAGGCCTCTTGAATCTTCTATTTACCTACTTCTTTTTCTTTGATTTGTTATTTTTTTTTCTTTTTTTGTGTGTAATGCAGCTTTACTCTTCTTTTCTTTATTATTGATAGGAATTCCCTTGTTAAGACCCTATGAATTGATTCAAACCTCAGATTCATACTAGAACCGCGATGATTCAATAAAACTTCAAACTAAGTCCAAAGATTCCCTGAGTAAGAACCATTGGATCATCACTTATTCAATGAATAGATATAATGACTATAAATCCAAAGAAAGTTTTGTCCTTTGATCAAAAAAAGGGGAAATCTTTTGAAAAAGAAGAAAAATCTTTGGATTTATAACGTTTTGGAAAATTTTTTGGAGTCCGGTCACGGGGTCTGAATATTAAGTATGAATCATAGTTAATATTTTGTGATCTATGTCGTGCTCCAGATACTCGAATGAATATCCGACGAGGTAAAACCATCTATATAAAGATGACAGATCCATTTTCTGTACTATCAATAGTATCAATTATAACAAGTCACACACTCATATTCCGGAAATACAGAAAAAAAGAAAGAAATTCCACGATCGAACTACCAATAAAAAAAAGAATAGAATGATATAAAAATCCGAAACCTAAATGCTTTACTTTGTATTGAAAAGCTAAGAATTCACGTTTCTTGTGAATCTAATTCATTGAAATTCCGTCCAGTAAAACAGAAGAATTATAAATTTCTAAAATAATAGATAGGAATATTGCAAATAGAGCCATTGCGACACCCATCAAAGGAGTAGTTCCCCATCCAGGAGCTACTTTACCATATTCTGAATTCAATGGTTTCAATAAATCCCCTACAATAGTTCGTCTTGGTCCAGATCTAGAACTACCCTCAACGGTTTGCGTAGCCATAAATCCTATTTTGTATTCATTGAGATCTGTTGACTTTGTATACCATTCCGTTGTAAATAAACGATCTTATCATAGATCCATTTTGGTCTTGAAATTATATAATAATGGAAACAGCAACCCTAGTCGCCATCTCTATATCTGGTTTACTTGTAAGTTTTACTGGGTACGCCTTATATACTGCTTTTGGGCAACCCTCTCAACAATTAAGAGATCCATTCGAAGAACACGGGGACTAGTTGAAGTAATGAGCCTCCCAATGTTGAATGTTGGGAGGCTCATTACTTCAATTCAATTGATAGAATGAAAAATCATTTCACCCTTTTAGTTGGAACTTTAGGTGGTTCTCGAAAAAAGATAGCGAAAAAAATTATCCCTAGAGTCGAGACTAAGAGGAATGTATAAACCAATGCTTCCATAAATTCGATCGTGCTTTACAATTATAGCTTCCATACCTGTTCTGTTTATTTGGGATTATCTCCCAAAGAGCAAGACAAAAAAATAACGGAAAAAGATAAGAGAGAAATCTTGTATCAGACTACTTGTCTTCTTGTAGTTGGATCTCCAAGTTTTTGGAATGCTCCAAATTCCACTTGAGCATCCAAATCGGGGTCAATACCAGCAAAAACATCTCTGAACAAGGTTCTAGCACCATGCCAAATGTGTCCGAAGAAGAAGAGCAGAGCAAACGAAGCATGTCCAAAAGTAAACCAACCCCTTGGACTGCTACGAAAAACACCATCGGATTTCAAAGTAGCACGATCTAATTCAAAAATTTCACCTAATTGGGCACGTCTAGCATATTTTTTCACAGTAGCAGGATCACTATAACTGACTCCATTGAGTTCCCCACCATAGAACTCAACAGTTACACCCACTTGTTCAACACTATACTTTGATTCCGCCCTTCGAAAAGGAACGTCGGCTCGAACAATTCCGTCTCCGTCTACCAAAACAACCGGAAATGTTTCAAAAAAAGTAGGCATACGACGTACAAAAAGTTCACGCCCTTCTTTATCTCGAAAGATAGGATGTCCTAACCACCCAACAGCTATTCCATCCCCGTTGTCCATTGAACCCGCTCTAAATAATCCCCCCTTTGCCGGATTATTACCGATATAATCATAAAAAGCTAATTTTTCAGGAATTTTAGACCAAGCTTCTGATAAACTTTGATTTTTGGCTAGCCCAGCACCAACTCTTCGATATATTTCTTGCTGGAAGTATCCCTGATCCCATTGATAACGAGTGGGACCAAATAATTCGATAGGGGTAGTTGCTGAACCATACCACATAGTTCCAGCAACAACAAAAGCTGCAAAAAAGACAGCAGCAATACTACTGGAAAGGACGGTTTCAATATTGCCCATACGTAATCCTTTATATAGACGTTGGGGCGGACGGACACTAAGATGAAATAGGCCCGCTAATATGCCTAAAGTACCTGCTGCAATATGATGAGAGGCTATTCCTCCCGGAACAAAAGGATCAAAACCTTCTACACCCCACGCTGGATTTACAGGTTGTACCTTTCCAGTTAGTCCATAAGGATCGGACACCCATATTCCAGGACCATACAATCCTGTTACATGAAATGCGCCAAACCCAAAGCAAGCCACTCCTGAAAGAAATAAATGAATTCCAAAAATTTTTGGCAAATCCAAAGAAGGTTTTCCTGTACGCTCATCACAAAATATTTCTAAATCCCAATACACCCAATGCCAGATAGCTGCCAAGAAGCACAAGCCAGAAAACACAATATGTGCACCGGCCACGCCTTCGTAACTCCAAATACCCGGATTTGTTATAGTCCCTCCTGTAATACTCCAGCCGCCCCATGAATTGGTTATTCCTAAACGAGTCATGAAGGGTATAACGAACATACCTTGTCTCCACATTGGATCAAGAACGGGATCAGAGGGATCAAAAACTGCTAATTCATATAGAGCCATCGAACCGGCCCAACCAGCAACCAAAGCTGTATGCATTATATGGACAGAAAGCAAACGGCCGGGATCATTTAATACGACGGTATGAACACGATACCAAGGCAAACCCATGTAAATACCCCTTTATCAACGAAAACTAGACACTATGTAACTTTATTGCATTGGAAAAAAATATGCTATGGACCTCCCCTTTTCAGGGGATTATCTCGGAGAAAGGATTAATATTTGTTCTATTCTTTTTTTAGTAAAAATGGAACAATTCGGTTCGTAGGAACAAAGAGAAGCAGATCTATTCTATATCCGATAAGTACCAATACGCAATGGGGTTGATCCCATTTTCTATGAACGAATGCATACATATTTGTTAATCATTCAAAAAACCTATTCGTAAGAATTTTTTTCCCAATCTATGGATAAAATACGATAAAAGACAATATTATTAAGAAAATAAACGCATTGTTACGCTTCCACATCAAAGTGAAATATAGTACTTAATTCTTTTTCTTTCATTTTATGCCTATTGGTGTTCCAAAAGTACCCTTTCGAAGTCCTGGAGAGGAAGATGCCTCTTGGGTTGACGTATAGTGCGACTTGTCAGATATATCGGGTCATATGGGATTTCCCCGTTCTCTCCCCCGATCGAGATATCCTCTGTTTCGCCCAAAAAAAGATTTTGAATTATCAAAAAATTGGAGCGTGAAGTGAAATCAAGTGAAATTATATCCTTTTTTGTTTTGGAGGGTATTCCAATTTCTATTATCAATTCGAAAAGTCTATAGAATAATTTATGGTTGGACCAATAAAATGAAGTATTCAGACTCCGTTTAGAAAAAACCCAATTGGTAATATATTTATGATTACTACTACTTATCTTATAGATCATAAAATCTTTTTTTTATATAATAAGAGAGTAGTCTTAAACTTTTAATCAAGCGAGTAATATGATAAATACGTCGAATATTTGGCATTGGCAGAAGACATGAATTGAATTGAAAAAAAAAGAAGTAAGTGAAAAAAAAAAGACGTAGTATTAGTGTCATTTGCAAATAAAAATCGGGCAGATTTTTTACTCCGGAGTAGAGCATAAACCTAAAAGAATTGAAAAAAGGCTGACTAGAACAAAGAAAATGACATCGTGAGATTTGGATTAGATCTCGATGAAACAATGCACATCAATGAGAAGTTTATTTCATAAGTTTAATGGATTTTGTGGAGGGAAGGGGACAAAACCAAAACTCATCTTTCTTGAAAAATGGAAAAAAAAGCCGCTTCATTAAGAAATTCAAAAATTAGATTAGAAAAGGGCCCTACTATGAAAAAAAAAGAAAGAGGTCTGGAATCTACACGTGATTCTTTTTTTCATAATTTTGTTGAACCGTATGCATCAAAAGATGCATGTACGGCTCTTGGGGATATAAAATTTTATCCTAATCAACAAAAACATCGAAAGTGCTTTTTAGGCCAAGAGGTTGATAGCGAGATTTCAGTCAACTTATTAGGTGTTATGAATATCTCAGTATAGAGAATGATAACAAGGATCTGTATTTGTTTATAAACTCTCCTGGCGGATGGTAATCCCCGGAGTAGCTATTTATGATACTATGCAATTTGTGCAACCCGATGTGCATACAATATGTATGGGATTAGCCGCTTCAATGGGATCTTTTATCCTGGTCGGCGGAGAGATTACCAAACGTCTAGCATTCCCTCACGCTTGGCGCCAATGAGTTTTTTAAGAACAAAAAAAAGACTATGCCTTCGCCATATGAAATTGGAATATTAAGTAATAATAGCATGGCACTTCGAATTCGATATGAGAAATTTTTTTCAAAACATTCGATTATATATCGAAAGAGTAGTATGAAATTAGTATAAAATAAAGGGTATTCTCGATTTTACCTTATTTATCGGTGACCATTACCATTTCAGCGTCACAAACTTTTTTGTTTTCACAACAGAAAACTTTTAACAATATTTATGTTATTGTTAGGAAAGAGTACGAAAAAAAAAAGAAACTTTGGGATTGCTGAATCAAAGACGAGATAAATATATAAAAAGCCAACGGAGCCCATCATAGTATTTTTTTTCTTCGCCGAAAGGAAAGGATGTAGTGAGTGGATCATTTGCCGATCTGAATCGGATAAACCCTCTATCTATATTTTTCTCTTTCTTAGATGGAAATGGAAGGTAAAGTGAATTCATTGTATAGCCGTATGCAATGCGCAAAAATGCCTGTACGGTTGCTCAATTCTATCTTTATTATTCTTTATCTCTTCTCCTCACCTCATCATGCGAGATAGAGGAACCATTTGTTATATTATCAGGGTAATGATACATCAACCTGCGAGTTCTTTTTATGAGGCACAAACAGGGAGAATTTATCCTGGAAGCAGAAGAACTGCTGAAACTGCGCGAAACCATCACAAGAGTTTTATGTACAAAGAACGGGCAAACCCCTATGGGTTGTATCCGAAGATATGGAAAGGGATGTTTTTATGTCAGCAACAGAAGCCCAAGCTCATGGAATTGTTGATCTTGTGTAGCGATTGAATAAAAAAAAAATAGCAGTAAGTTTAAGCAAATCGCCACTTTGAGATTTTCTCTTCTTACTTATTACCAGGTTTTAATAATATTCTATTCATCTATTAAATAGAGAAGTAATTCATAATCATCCGGTTAGGATCGATCTAAACCAGCCCATTTATTATGTATACAATTCAACATGCCAACTATTAAACAACTTATTAGAAACACAAGACAGCCAATCAGAAATGTCACGAAATCCCCCGCTCTTAGGGGATGTCCTCAACGTCGAGGAACATGTACTAGGGTGTATGTGCGACTCGTTCAGATCACCATTGGTAGAAAAAAAGGGAAAGAAATTTTCCAGTATCAATGATCAGTACTAGTGAATAGTATAAAATGGAAGGAAGAAGGTCGTTCACTATCTATATATCGAAAACTAAAAAAAGATCTATTCAATTCTTCTATTGTATATGAAATTTATGGTTTCCGATGAGAAAAAATTCCTCGTGGTAACAAATAGTTATTCATTAAGCGGGGAAATCCTATTTTCAAAGCCGAAATCTTATGCCTATACTCTTGCAAAAACGGACTAAGAGGTCAGCTACCCCATCCAATTTTCATAATTAAATACCGTTACTGTATAGGTAGATCTCGTTGTGAGAAAGACCTATTACTAGATAATTCATACGTAGAGCCGAAGAATGTAAACTGTACAACTTGCTAATAGCATTGATTAAATGAAGTAAGGGACTCCGGTATATATAGAGGACCTCACCGTTTAAAGACATAACCATAGAAACGATGGAATCCACTATTTCGTTATTCATTTGTATTTATTACTTTTTTTCTGTTTTTTGATACCTAGTATCAATACTCGTTTCTAGGTGAAGTGACTATAAAAAAAAGACAAATCGTGGTCGGGGAAGGTTATAGTAGCAAAAGCCATTGGAATTTTTTATTTTATACATTGGAAGAATCCGTTTTTGTTGATAATAAACTAGGAAAGGGAAAAGAATAACTGAAAGAAGGAAATCAATTAGTTATTCATGAAAGTTTCATTTATTCAATGACTAGAATTAGACGAGGATATATAGCTCGGAGACGTAGAACAAAAATTCGTTTATTTGCATCAAGCTTTCGGGGGCTCGTTCAAGACTTACTCGAACAATTATTCAACAGAAAATAAGATCTTTGGTTTTCGTCTCATCGAGATAGAGATAGGAAAAAGATAGATTTTCGTCGTTTGTGGATCACTCGGATAAATGCAGTAATTCGTGGGAATAGAGTATCCTATAGTTATAGTAGATTAATACACAATCTGTACAAGAGACAGTTGCTTCTTAATCGTAAAATACTACACAAATAGCTATATTAAATAGGAATTGTCTTTATATGATTTCTAATGAAGTCAGATCATAAAATAAAAAGGAAATTGTAAGGAATTTGTCAGAATATTTAAAATGGAGTTCGCTGGAGAATGAACTCCGGGAAGGTAAGAAGTAGAAATTAGTATGATAAAGAGAATATGATAAAGTCGTTCAAAATTAAATGAGCGAATATGTCCAATATCCAATAAAAAAGGATTTCTTCTTCTTCCCCAAATTTTTTCTTACGATTTTCGAACAAAATATCAATCTGTGTTTGAGTTCGGATTTTTATTTGGGTTCAATTGAGGGAGTAAAGTAAGTCTACTTTTTTTTTTTATTTATTTATGGTTCTAAGACCAGTAGCTCCGGCAGTCGACTCGCTTCTTTCAAATTGTTTCTCATTATTAAGAAAAGGTAACAAAGATAAAATACGAGCTTGTTTTATAGCAATAGTAATTAATCGTTGTTGTTTTAAAGTTAATCTATTTACCCGTCTAGATAATATTTTTCCTTGTTCACTAATAAATCGACTAATTAAACTCATGTTTCTATAATCAATTCGATCCCCCGATTGGATCGAGGCAAACATTTTCTGAAAAAGATCACTTGGATTTAGAAAATCGCTTAAGTTTTTCCATGGTTTGTTTATTCCTTATCCTCAAAATCCTATTTCAATTTGATCCAAAAAGATTTCAAATTCAAAATATAGGATTTGATTTTTTTTTTAGTTAGTTATATTATGTTAACTAAAATGAAAATATATAGAATAATATGGTATATGTAGAATATGTCCTTTTCGTGTTACTTGTAAGAGTGACACACAGGCACTTGATTCGAGTTATTTCTTTATCTCCCCGTGAATCGTATGTTTGTAACAATAGGGACAGAATTTTCTCAATTCCAATCGACTAGGCGTATTGTGTCGATTCTTTTGAGTAATATATCTGGAAACACCCCTTGATTCCTTATTAAGACCGTTTCTAACACAGTTGGTACATTCTAAAATAACCGTTACTCGGACATCTTTACCCTTGGCCATGAACCTCCTTTGCGTTTTTGATTCAACCAATTCTTCTACTTTCTGCGAAAAAAGAAATAAAAAAATAAGAAGTAAAACAACAAACTAATATTTAGGTATATTTTGAATCGAATTCGATTCAATGTACAGTATTTTATTAAAAGATCTTGTATGATCTTTTTACCCTAGACACATTTCTGTTCTCACAATATTTTTTCTAAATGGAATTGGAGAAAACCCGAATTTCGCCGAGGTTGAATCTACTTTTTTTATTTCTCTTTCCTCCTTTCTTGATTATACTTCTACTTAATATATTGTATCGAATTCGATTTTTCTAAAAAAAAAAAGAGGGGGAGGGATTAGTCACAAATCTTTTGATTCTATCTCTAATCTTCTTCACCCCTTTCCATGTCAATAACTAGAATGAAAAAAAAGGGAATGTCAACGCATCCGGAAATAAACGATTGATCTCTATCAAAAGACCTGCTAAAGCCCCAAACCATAGAGTACTTAGTACCGGTGCCACGGAAAGATATGTTTTTAGATCTCGCATTTTAAATCCTCCTTCTTTATTCTTTTTATTTATTGTATTATTTATTGTAATGCCTAATGTTAATACATATATGATCCGATATAATATATGTAAGTAGTTAAGTATAATATATATGTAAGTAGTTAAGGACCGCTTGTATTTGTACACGGAATTCTAATTCCAATTGAAATCTACAATGATTCGGTAGATAAGATTTTTCTTTTTCTTAAAACCGAAAAAGACGTCCCTTCCGACTGAGCATTCCCAAAAGAATATTCCCTTTTTTAGTTATTTTTTACGATGGGTTTCATATTCATGTGTATATAAGCCTTCTACTATTATTATATGTTACATGAGAATAAAAAAAGAAATGGCAAGATAACTTGGATATATCAATGGAGAAAATAAGGATTTTGAAAACAAGACAGGGGATTCTATAAAATGACACTGTAGACCAATTGAAAGGGATGTAGCGCAGCTTGGTAGCGCGTTTGTTTTGGGTACAAAATGTCACGGGTTCAAATCCTGTCATCCCTACCTATTACTTCTCGTCTGAGCAGTAACGAGGGATTTATTGAAATCGATTAAAATCAGGCATACATAATCTTTTTTTATTATATCATATTCTATATGATAGTCTTATGCATACAAGATGTATTCGGGTTATAAAAAAATCCTCTTCTTTTTTTTTTTAGTTTTAGCTAGTGTGATAATGATAAGAAGATAAGAAAGCGCTCTTAGTTCAGTTCGGTAGAACGTGGGTCTCCAAAACCCGATGTCGTAGGTTCAAATCCTACAGAGCGTGATTCCATTCTTGGTTAGGTTAGTCCCAAAATTACAATTAAATAATTGACCAGTAATCTTAATTTGACCTCCTTTGGATTAAAGAAAAGAGGAGGTCAATTAAAAAAAAAGATGTTAATTAATTTAATCAAAGATCCAACTGATCACCACGTCTGTATTGTAAATATGCAGTTACAAATAATCCAGCTAAAGTAATAGGAATTAGACCTAAGACAATTCCAAATAGAAAAACTTCAATCATTTCAATTTTTTTGAAAGGGAAAAAGGAGAGGTAATATCTATCCCTACATATTAATCCACATGCCCATGAATCTCAATGACCACTAATTGGGAAATTGACTCTCTAAGGAACTATAGAGTCGATCAATACCACAGAAAGATTTATTTTCCATGCGTTGTGTTCAGTCAATTAATTTCAAATAAGTCGTATCTTGGTCAGACCAATAAAAAAGAGCTGAGGTTATAGTTAAAGCTGTGAAAACCGAAATAACTAGTTATAGTAGCATAGAAAGAGCTAAATGAAATGTGTTCGCTTTTTATGCATATGTTTTAGAAAGCACTTCCCTAGAAGTTTCAATATACGAAGATAAGCAAAATCTCGAATTCAAATGAAAAGAATAAGTTCAATTGATAGTTGTTAATTCATCAATCATTATAGACGGGATTAATAAAACATAGAGTAAGGAGGTGAAAAAGAGATCATTAATCATTTGTAATGCCTACCTATCTTAATTTCGAATCAAGTGATTCATTAGATAATTCTTGAGTAGACTAATATTAAAATAAAAATAGTAAGAAATTCGAATCATATAGAATAAAATTTGAAAATCATTTCTCTTTTCTTTGATCTTTTTTTTTTAATGGTATCGAATCGATTTTCGATTTTAGAATAAAGTGACCTTATAACAATAACACCTTTTTTTCTTGTCATTTGAGATATTATGTGAATGAATCTACTCTGAATTTAATGAGTAAAAAAATGAAAATAAATAAAGTAAAAATAACAAAGGTATCGTACAACTGATCAAATCACTCACGAAAAAATCAAATTTTATTTTTGTCCAACTCGATTCTAAGACTAGTAATTCCTATCATTTTTTTCTTTCTTTTCTAGGGTTCTACATTTTTTTCCATATTTATTAGAAATAGAAATTGTCTTTTCATATCATAAATTCCCATCCTCGCAGCTAGTTCCAGAAAGAACCTTTCGATCTAATACAAAGAAAACAATGTGTGCATCACGAATACTGATTCTTTCCATTCTATTTTTTTTGTTGTTCTCTTTTTCAATAACTATCTACCCTTTACTTGTTACTCACGAGAAACAATTCCTCTTAAAATGTAAAATGAAAAAAAAAAAAAAAAAAGATTCAACAAAAAACTTTTCTACAGTTTAAGCTTATATCTTTGAAAAGGAGATTTTTCAATTTCAATGAATTGAATTGTAGAAAAAATGGAGAGAAAGAACTATAGAAATTGGAGAAATTCGATATTGAATAATACATGCATGATTCTACATCAATACATGCATGATTCTACATCGACAAGCAACAAGAAAAAAGAATACAGAAATTATCGAGTACTTCATTTTCATACTGATTAAAATTGCGTTGCTGCTGTAGGAATAAGGATAGCTATACTGATTCGGTATACTCGAAAAAAACAATTGGTACAATATTGACGATCTAACAAGGATGGAACTTCAGTGAATTTCCATTTACTGATATCATCTTTTATGGAATCGATCCCCCTTTAACTGTACAAGAATATGTGGAGCTCAGCATGTCTGGAGAAGCACAGGAGAACGTTCTTTTGCTGATATTATTACCAGTATTCCCCGATACTGGGTTATTCATAGTATTACTATACCTTCCCTATTCATTGCGGGTTGGTTATTCGTCAGCACGGGTTTAGCTTATGATGTGTTTGGAAGCCTCGCCGTCCAAACGAATATTTTACAGAGAGCCGACAATGAATTCCATTAATAACTGGCCGTTTTGACCCTTTCTTCTTTCTTTGAACAACTCGATGAATTTAGTAGATCTTTTAGGAGGACCCAATGACCATAGATCGAACCTATCCAATTTTTTTAGTCGATGGTTATTGTTCATGACTAGCTGTACTCACCGTTTCTTTTTAGGTCAATATCAGCAATGCAGTTCATCCAACGATAAACCTAATAAAAATTATAGAGCTACGACACAATCAAATCCGAACGAACAAAATGTTGAATTGAATCACCTTTAGTCTACTGGGGGTTATTACTCATTTTTGTATACTGGTTTTATTTTCCAATTATTTCTTCAATTAAGAGAAGAAAAGAATAGTATAATACTAAATCATAATAAGAATTATCTTAACCCATTCGGAAGGATCACATCTCATAATTATCTATGGCTGTTTATGTCTTTAGCATGACAACTTTGATGAAAGAAATGGTGGGAGGAAGCGGGATAAATGGCCGATACTACTGGAAGGATTCCTCTTTGGATAATAGGTACTGTAACTGGTATTCTTGTGATTGGTTTAATAGGTATTTTCTTTTATGGTTCATACTCCGGGTTAGGTTCATCTCTGTAATAATCTAATAATAAGATGAACTAAGTTGGACATGAAAGAAGAGCAAGGGGATCCTTCTTAAGCTTTCATAATATTTTATTAGTCTAAATAAAAAATAAATAACTTTTCCGATTTTGAAAAAAAAGACTTCATTTCATTTTTTCTGATAATGTTTTTTGAAAATTTCATTAATTGATTTAGAACATCTCTTATTCGCTGATAGTATCTTATCTATCTTTCAAAGTTCGAAGAAAAGAAGGAATCGCTCGATTTGATTTTCCTGAATGACACAATTACAATATATATTTCTATCAATCAGATATTATCAAAGCAAAATCCTTTTCGAATAGATCCTTACTCTACTCTATTTAGTATCTCATCAAAGTGGAATTTTTTTCTAAGTTCATTAGAATAAGTTCTATTTTATCAAAAGATTTCCCTCTATTTTTTGTTTGTTCACTGCTTTATATATGTATACGTAATAAATAAGTAGGGGTTCTGATAAACCTGGAAAAAATAGAAACTAAAGATAGTAATCTTTTACTAACGGGATCAAAAACCGGTTTTTCTTTGACACAGAGAAAGGAATGCAGAAAATTCCTTTCTTGTGTCAAAAAAGACTAAAGAAAGAAGAAGGCGAATAATCCTTTGTTTTCTATTCTCCACTTACTTATTTTATGTTTAGTATCCAGTGAAATTTTCGATTTGATTTATTCTATTAGAATAGAAAACGATTGATCCATTCTATGACATTTCAATCTCACAAGAGTGACCCTAGTGACACCGCTCAATTTGGCTTAAAAAAAAAAGAAGGGATAAAGTAAAATAATCTTTTTCACAATATACATACGATGACTAGTAATGCGGTACAAATAATTCCCGATATCGACATCTGGAATAAAACAAGCAAAAGCTTTTCATAATTTTTAATCATACATAATATAATTGAATTGTCAAAACAAAAATTTGATTCTTTTTACGAATTTGATATTGGAAATCCGCGAATCTAGAAATTCATTTCGGACAATTGAACCTTCTCAAACTGTTTCTTCTTAAGAACCAAAAATATTTGTGCAAAATAACCGTTCTTGAAGAACAAAAGGCCTTGGACACGGAATGGATCTTGAAGTACTATTTCTCATCTCCTTGACCAAATCCACCCACATTAGGATTACTCGTTAATGGCTGATCTCAGTTTAGTCAGATTCGCCTTCGGAAACAAGAAGTTCTGGCCCCTGGTGGAATAATATCAACCACTTGACGTTCATCTGACGCATCCGATATGGTTATTTCGTACCCCCTTTTTCTTTTCGTATGATTTTACTTACTACACCAGCCGCTGTAGCATTATAAACTGTATTGTTACTCTTGCTCCCATCGAGATAAATCTGACCCCTTCCTCTGTTCCCGCCTACATATATGGGATATTTTAAGAAGTGAACATCTTTATTAGTAGCGGGGTCCGGGGAAAGAATAGGAAAGGTGACTTCACTATATTTCTGACCAGAAACAGGACCTATCACAAGAATATTTTTTTTATTGGGGCGATAGCTCTGAAAAGACAGATTGCCTATCTTTTCTTTCATCTCGGGCGAAATACGATCGGGAGGCGCTAATTCAAATCCCTCAGGTAAAATAAGAACAGCCCCCACATTCAAACCTCCCCTTTTACCATTAGCAAGAACTTGTTTAACTTGCATATCATAAGGAATTCGAACAACTGCTTCAAATACAGTATCAGGAAGTACCGCTTGCGGAACCTCAATATCCACGGGCTTATTAGCTAAATGGCAATTGGCACATACAATACGTCCGGTCGCTTCTCGTGGATTTTCATAACCCTGCTGTGCAAAAATGGGATATGCATTTGAAATGGATGTCCGAGCTATGATATATCATCAGCGATACGGAAATAGATCGAATAATCTCTTTCTTTATCCAAGAAAAGGTGTTTTTAGTTTGCATGGTCCAATCATTGATCCCGAAAATTTCTACAATAAAATTAGGTAGGTCGCTTGTATAGTTCCCTATCCACAATTCTGCTATTTACTTTATTGAAATCATTTTACTGGAATATCAGGAGTAGGAAAAATCCCTGTAGGGTAGAAAGAGTAAGTACGTCTTAAAATGGAAATGCTTTGCTTATGTACCTTATGTTACAAAGTAACAAATATTCTAGTTAGATCAGTCATTCATTGAATGATAAATCACTACAAGTGATGGAGATACACGATTTAAATAACGGAAGATCCAATATTTTAAAATTGTATCCAGAATGACTGGAAAAGTAGAAACAAGACCCGATATAATTTGATCGTTGTGAGCAAATCCAAAATCTTTGTAGAAATAGCCAATCATTAGTTCCCAACCATGGGGCGAATGGAATCCGATACATAAATCAGTTAATAAAGAATAGAAAAAGCTTTTATTGTGTCACTTAAGTTATATAGGAATTCTTGAACCCAAGAGTTAAGAATAGCAAGTTCTTCATTACCCAGAATAGAATAACCACTTAAAATAATGAAAGAGGTTATATTTGTCGATAAGTGCAAAATCATATGGATATGATCCTCATTGTGCATCTTGATCAATTGGATCGTTTCTTTGTGGATTCCTATACGAAGTGTTTGTAGATGTGTTTCCGGGTATTCTTTTATCATTTCGTCCAAGAGTAAGAGTTCTTCCAATTCTATGAATTTTTCTAGAATACTCTTTTCTTGAATATCAGTCAAAAAAGTTTCCGGATTGCCCTAGTATTCCACCAATTAGTAATCCAAAATGCATTTTATTAAGTAGAGAGAGATCACCAGGGTAAAGAATAAGTGTAAGATATAGAAGAGGAAGAAATGCTTTCTTTTTTACCATTTTTTCATCTTTGAATTGTTAATGAACCCACCTCATTTGTTGAATCTATGTGATCCACTATTTCTATTAACCCTAAGTTCTATTACAGGGCATCGGACCTATTAATCTATTCCCTGTTTTTTTATTTGTGATTCAGTAGTTAGTCCTTGAATTTCGAAAGAGAATACGAAATAGAATAAAGGCCCGTTTCAAATGAAGAAGAACTAGAAAAATATTGTTTTCCAGATACCTCAATTGAATTGATCAATTCAAGCCTTACCGATAAATGCTTGAAAGAACCAATTCAAGCAAGTAATAGGAGATATTATTCGGATTTTAAGCCAAAAAGAACTCCCTTGTCTTTTCTATCAAAAAAGAAAATCTTTCGAAAAAAAAAAATGGTCGGCTACCCCACAGTTCTAGTCCAGGAAAAAATGGAGAGAGATTTATTAAGAATATTGTGATCTACCGATCATAAATTCAAAACCTAATGTAATGATCAAAAATGAGTAGCAAAACAAGACAGAAAAGTTATCCTTATAAGAGATCCAAGCAATCTTTTGCCTTTGATCATTAAGAAAAAGAAAAGATAAAAAAAAAAAGAAAAGTCGATTGACAAAAGAAAGGGAGAGAATTTCAAGATATGATCTATTTATATCTAACCTATCAATTCATATTGAAAATAAAAGGAGAAATCCTTTATTCCGAAATGTTTTGATATACGAGATGAATCTAGTATTGGATTTCGATTTGTTACTGTTACTTGTTTTTTACTAAATTGAGTTGAGTGGATTTCCATACGCATAAATTCTTTTTATGCATACAAAAAAAATTTCGTTTTATGGATGTTCCATATACGCATACTTTGGCTCGAATGAACGTTCTGAAAAAATTTTATTAAGCTATGCTATGCTGAAGAAAGAACAGAGAAT
The DNA here is from genome assembly GCA_017140595.1 of Eucalyptus curtisii. NCBI lineage: Eukaryota > Viridiplantae > Streptophyta > Magnoliopsida > Myrtales > Myrtaceae > Eucalyptus > Eucalyptus curtisii. Next base: position 29,512,707 of record CM029501.1, read on the forward strand.
TCTTGAATTTTTTTCCCTGCCGCTGGGAAAGAATTTCTTCTTCAGTTCAAGTTCATTTCAAAATACTTCAATCGGTACGCATGAGAAATAGAGCCAATTCGGCGGCTTTTTGCTCAATTTCACGCGGAGTCAAATTCTCATCAGTACGCGTCAAGGGAACGGCCCCCTGTCCTTTGATTTCCATATAAAGGACACGACGAGCATAAATACTCCTCTTTAACTTCGATTCGGATGGACTGAATATCATCTTTCATACGAAATCGTAGAAAGATGCGACGATTTTTTCCAGGAAATCCCAACGAAAAATACACACTATTCCTTCTTTTTTATCGAATCGATCATAGCCACTACCTACATTCCACGAGATTGTGCACCACAAATAGGAACTAATAAAGACCTGCGATACCGTAGAAAGACATCACGATCCCGTGGAAAAAAAAAAGAATTTGTTGAGACGGAACTAAAGATATCAAATTTCTTACCGAGATAACTGGAAGATCCAACTAATACGAATCCTAGTGAACTAAAAAAAGGATAAAAGGCCCAGCAGAAATTACTTATTTTTCGAGACCCCACTATAAGTTCTATCCATATATGTTCTGATCGACAACTCATACTAGATCCAGTTGCATTTTATTGGAATTAGAAAATAGTCCAAATGAATTTGACTTTCGTTTTTGTTTCCGAAGTAACTCTCATCAACTAGTGTCATTCGAATGTAAGCCTTTAGGAGTAATTCATCTAATTGGTTAGATCAAATTGGTTAGGTCTAAAATAAGAATATCCCTTTTATATGATCTCCTATAGATATCCACATATAGATACATTGACTTTCCATTTCTACATCCACCTCGATTCCGATCTATTTGAAAATTGCTATAATTTATTTACCCATATATTTACGCATACATCAAAGCTATGTTCGGAGGAAACTGCCATATTCTACTAAATAGATATCTGTGTTATCTATATCTAAGTCTTGAAAAAAATAGATAAGATTTGCACCTATCGAATCTAAAAAAATCTTGTTTTTTTGAACATGAAGAGATAAAGAAGCCATTGCAATTGCCGGAAATACTAGGCCCACTAAAGGCACAAAGAAAGAGGGTAAGTTGTTAAAAATTATCATAGAATGGGTACCTCGATTTAATATTTGTACCTGTTATTGTTAGAAAGATATCTTAGAATAATTATAATTCGTATATAATTATATTGAGTATATCGAAGTGACTCTATATATTAAATAATAAGTGTAAGGAATGGATAATTAAATAAATGAGACTTATTCTTCTTTATCTTTCTACATGAAATATAGAACTATACGTATGATAATCTATTCTATTCTTGTCTTCAAATTCGAATCGAATTTTTATTTTCTTTAATAAATAAAAAGAAAGAGTTTCTTACAAATTCACGAAGGATTCGTTAGAATTCAATCCAACAACAGGATTCTTAGTAAAAATAGAGATTCTCGGAAGATATAGTCGAAAGAAAAGAAGATATAGTAGAAAGAAAAGATACTCTATATCTATCTTTTCTATATTTGAATTATATATACTATACATACAAAGCAAGAAGGAAAGATGACCTTCGGTTTATTTTATTTGCCTTGCCCAATTTGAATTTTGAAGAAGGAACCATTTTTTTTTTTCTTGTTGCTAGAGGTTTCCTAATTAATAATCAGGAATATCGGTAGAAAAAAAGAATTATCCGCACGATTCTTTCTACAATTTACAATTAAATATTATGATTATGTCACCAAAGAAAAAAGAAGGTCTTCTTTTGAATTTTTACTTTGATTCCGATAAACTACCTAATTGTTCGCTACAAATACAAAAATGTAACTAAATCAAATAAAAAGAATTTGACTTAAGGCTCCACTTAACTTAATAAGTGAATCTTAATTCAAAGGAAAAAAAGCGTGAAGCTTAAATAACTCACTCAGAACACCCTTTAAAGGATTACGTGGTACGATTGGATCGAATAAGCCCTTATGGAATAAATATTCAGCCGCTTGTGAACCTTCAGGTACTATCTTATTCAATGTTTGTTCAATTACTCTTTTACCTGCGAATGCAATGTAAGCATTAGGTTCGGCAATAATAATATCCCCCAACATCCCAAAACTAGCCGTTACCCCACCAGTAGTAGGAGATGTAAGGATTGATACATAGAATAACTTTTTATGGGATTGATAATCATATAAAGCAGCAGATATTTTAGCCATTTGCATCAAGCTCAAGCTTCCTTCTTGCATACGTGCTCCT
>CM029501.1:29524973-29566821 GCA_017140595.1 Eucalyptus curtisii
CGACGTCGTTGGGGTCGCCGTTGGTGGCGGAGGAGCTGCGGTTGGCGGCGGAGGAGAGCATGAGGGAGGTCGTGGGCCTCGGTGGGGTCGTCGGTGTCGTCCTCGGAGGTGGAGAGGTTGATGCAGGAGCAGCGCTCGAGGGAGGCGAAGAAGGCCGCCGCGACGCTGGTGCCGACAGGAGGCGACGCCGTTCAGCTTCTCGTAGGAGATGTACGCGCCCAGGGAGTCCATCGATCTCGGCTTCGCACGGTCTCGATCGAACGCGACCGGATCGATTTCGCCTGCTTTGTCTCTCCCTCGTCGTCGTCGTCGTCGTCGTCGGTGGAAATCAGAATCGGAGAGAGAGAGTAAAGCGCATGAGGCGGTCAAAAGCAGGTGCCGGATGACCGGACCGGACGGTTTCAAACGGTCGGACCGTTAGGCATCAGACTTGTTCAGACCGGCCTCCTCCAGGCTCAGGCCTAGAGGCTGGCCCTGAGCCCAGTTATCTTTTTTTTTTTCATTTCTAGCGGCGGTCCTACGTGGCATGCCACGTGTGAATATTTTCTCCACCGACGGATAAACACAGGAGCAGGAGCTGGAGGGATGATAGACAGAGAAAGCACAGCGACACGGCAATGGCGACTTCCTTAGCTCCGCTCTGCAGACCGCCCTCTTCTCCCTCCGCCGCCTCCGCCGACGCGCCGCCGCTCTCCGCCTCCGATCTCCGCTCGCCGATCCGCGTCGCCTGCTCGGTCAGCGCTCCGGTTCGCTTTCCCATTTCCTTTTTTTCTGCGAAGTTTGATTGCGTTTCGCCGTAGTGGAGTGAGCGCTCGCGTTTAATCTCTCGGTCGAGGTGATCGAATTGAAAAGAGGAGGCCGTAATTCGACGCGTAGAAGCTTAGATTATAGTATCCGAAGGTGGCGAGTGGGGTTGCTGATAAAAATGTCGTCTTGACTTGGAGCAGCTTCTAAAGAAGGTTGGGAGATCAAGGAAAGCACGTGTTGTGTCAAGGAATTGAAATATGGCTTGCGGGGTCCTCGCCGTTTGGGCCGTAACTGCTTGGCTTCGCCATAATGCTGCTGGTCAGGTTGGGAGCCTTCTAGTTAATAAATACTCTGTCGTTAAGAGTGTTTTCTCCTTTTCGAGTGGTATTGCATGGATGAGGACTAATCTAATAAAACAAGTTGGTCAATTAGCTATGCTATCGGGAACCCGAAACCGAGTGAAGCTTTGGTTTGGGGCAATGGCCTTTCTGAGTTATCTTATGTAATCTGCTTTAGCATCCTCACAAGTCGCAATGACTCCACTTTGCAGCTCCTTATACCGATTAGAAATGTGCTTTGTGATCAACATCAGGGCAATTAATCTGATGCACCCCTTTATTCAATTGATGTCAATGCTGTTGCTAGATCCAAGTTATTGCTGCCGACATTTGGCATAACAGAGAATAGTAAAAAAAATTCACAGGTAGAATAGTTGGGTGGAAACAGCTACTAAGAATGTTTTTTTTGCATTGTTGCGTTAGACTACTCGTGTTTGGTGATAAGATGAAAAGGTTCTATGAGCTCTTTTAGTTAGAGGTAGAGACATTTGGAGCGCATATCTGATATTTAATGCAGGGCTGTGTATGTTAATAAAAAAATTTTTTGCTTGCTTTTAATAGAAATTCTATTAGCAAAGGTGCCATGAGAAAGAATAATAAGCTCTTAAGTTTGGTATGCAGGAGTCAGACTAATGTTTCTTTGCAGTTGAAGCAGTAAACTTACTATATATCTTGATTGTTTGTCTTTGAATTGGTTATCAGAGAGGAACATTCGCACTACTTAAAATGTTTGTTTAAAAGAATGTCATTTGGTAAGTCCTTGTGCAGTTACGTCAACAATAGCTTGATTGTTTAGGAGTTATGAAGAAGATAAACAGATTTCAATCAATAAGCAATTTTCTTTTACCACGTGATGAAATGACCAAATCCTGTAAATGTGAGATTGCCAAAATACTTTGTGGTAGGTTTCTTATAAACATTGTGTATTATATGTCAATCCAACAATCTGGGATATGTGATGAAAATCTTTTAATTATATAATAATTCATTATCCAAAGTGTTTTTAAACTGCAGGAGTTACCTCCCTTATCAACAGAGAGCCCAACCGCTGTGAACGTGCATTGTTGGCAACACAATAGGACAGGCTAATGGTGTTTATGACAAGCCAATAGATCTCCGCTTCTGCGATTATACAAATGAAAAATCTAACCTAAAGTCACTAACGGCGAAACCTCTATCAGTCCTAAATTTGATGGTGCGGACATGTCAGAAGTTGTCATGTCAAAAGCTTATGCTGTTGGAGCTAGCTTTGGGTAATTTTTTCCTTGTCCTATACTTTGGGAACTGTGTCATTTTCTTAACAGTATTTCTTCTTATATGGTAAGTTCTCAGCTTGGAGGTCTTACTTATTATGAAAGGTACCTCTATGACCGTTCATACTTTTTTATTCTTTTGACTATTGCTCGTACTTACTGTTTATGGAAGTGCAAGATCTTTTTGATGTTAAGACCTCGTACAAGTTGGACAGACAAATATTACAGGCTTTACTTACTGCATTCCAGGAGCACGTGATAAACTGCTCTTCAAGTTCTAGCAAAAAGCATCTTTTGGAAGTTAGATGATTGAATCATTTTGTAAGGAAAAAGCTGGCGGCTATCCCAATGTTTGGTGCATTTTTTTATGTTAGAATGATCTTTCTCAAATAAAAGCAAAATATAAGTACTCAGGCCATGCTTCGTGCCAACTAATTACCAATTCAATCATTGCAGAACAACTTGCTGCTAGTTTTAATCTGATCTTGGCATTTTTGAACTCACTTTGGAGAGTGAAACTTTGAAAGTGCATGAAACATCTATCGCCCATTTTGCTTATGGTGGATATCTCAATCCATCAAGGCATCCTGGAAAATGGAAAATCATTGCCGGGTGTGCTTCTACAATCGCTGTATGAAAGCTGTTTGCTACTAATTGACTCAGTTTTTCTTGGTGCATCTTTCCTAGAGCTACTGTATATTTCCACGAATTGATCCATTCTCCATATGCAGGTACCGACTTCTCAAATGCTGTTTTAGATAGGGTTAATTTCCAGAAAGCAGACCTTCAAGGAGCTGTATTCAAGAATACCGTTTTATGGCGTCTACCTTCAATCGAAGCTCAACTGCAGGATGCAGTGTTTGAGGACACCCATTATCGGTTACATCGATCTCCAGAAGCTTTGCACCAACCGACCATAAACGCGGATGGAAGAGCCATTCTTGGATGTGGTGACTTTGATTCATATTCTGCCTTTGCTTTTCATTTTCAATATGCGAAGTCGACAGAGATGCTCTCAACATAGTGAGAGTTCTTCAGTGACGAAGGAAGCGAATGATTTGGCGGCCCTGTTAGGGCCAGATTGATTCAGGCAGAGACTTATATCCAAATCTATGTTCTGCTTGTGAATGAGCTACGCGCGACAGCCAATGTCCAGTCTATTGTTGCCCTCGAGTATAGTTTTGTGCTTTCTTACAGGTTCCACGTGGATCGAAATTGTCTGAACGGTGGATCATAGGGCTTCACTGTAAAACCTAGATAATCGATGGTTTACAGGTCCATTGACAAAAGCAATGTCTTTTTCATCTTGTGCACAATGTGACGGCCAATGGACACGCTAGTAGGGCTCCATGACAGCTGCACTAATTCAAGGAGACTATCATTGATCCACTTATTTTAAATCCAATTGCTCATGTGTTTTCATGCGAATCAAGGCGAAACCGATTATCAATCGCTACCTCGCTCTTATTTATTCTTACATCAATCATTTACGGGTGTCTTGGACGCGCTAAAGAGTCATTCGCATCTTTCCATAGAAAAATGATGTTGAAAGAAAGATGAGCAAGTTGATATGCTTGCAGTTTCCTTGCTTACTCGTCAAGATTTCCTTCGCACCACGTGTTTTGCACCGTGAGCAGAAGATCTCACATCAACGAATTCTCTTCGAGCGCCTTCTTTTTCATCATGCCTTAGGTCACAGTTTATTTGAACGCGACTAAGAGATGCATCAACAAATCAAGACCTCATGGAGCTCAGCTGGCGTCGTCTTATCGGTGGCAATAACTCAGTACCCTACCCATCATAGCAGCAGGAAAAAGAAAACCGGTCTTTCCGGAAGAGTGGCATCGGGAGCATCTCGATTCGAGGAGGAGGCTTCGTTATCCGACTCCTCATAAATGTTGTTAGGATTGGCCGGCTCGCCCTCGGAAGGTTGCTTCGTTTTCATTGGCTAATCAGACTGGACAGAATTTGGAGAGCTCTCACCATCGTTCGCATCGATTCTGGCACGCGAGAAGCTGTCTCTGTACGAATCAATGATTTAATTAACGGGTTACAGTACAGGCTTCTCTATAGCACCACCTCACAAACAGTGTTCAAGTCCATATTGCAAAAAATTGACCCTAAACTGAAATTCAATTGGGAACGACGACCGATTGTTTTACGAACTGCCGACTTGCCAGGCCAGGGCTAAAATGACTTGATAGCTCTCTTCTCAATTACATTGACAGCTTTCCATTATTATACTCCACCACGCAAGTAGTGCTATTTAAATCGCGCCGCTCGACCTTTAAGAACTTTAGTTTATTTTGCCGTGCTCGAGAAGTATGTGCTTCTTAAAATACTATCATTTACATTTAGGATTTAGGGAGTCGTGCACGCATGTATAATTAGATGTTAATCTGAAAAGAACTTTCAAAGCGCTGTTTCTTTTCTTTATTTTATGGAAAAATAAACGATTAAGAAAAATATTTCACTAAAAATTATCAACTATAATTTAAGTTTAAATAATTCCGTGGACAACAAAAAACTTTTTTTAAGTTCGTTCATTATTTTTAAGAGATCTGATCAGTTATCTTTAGGAAAATATTTTCATCGTTATTTTCGAAATAAATAAGTTTTAAAATTCAAATTTATCACCTTCTACCATATATCTAAATAAAAAATAAAATTCACTCTGGCAGATAATTATATATATGATGTATCTTATGTTCTTATATCATAGGCCTTTCTTGAAGTTAGCGATGAGTGTCATATGAATGATGGACGAGTCATAAAGTGAGTCGCATCCATTATCGAAGGTTAAGATAATCTAAACTTTTCCACTGTGATAGGGGTTTAGACTCTCTCTCTCTCTCTCTCTCTCTCTCTCTCTCTCTGTGACTGGATGGTACGGATAATCACGTTCAAACATGAAGGTAGTTGGAGAGTCTTTTAAGGAGACAAAAGAGATGAAAACGTCTTGGAAATGCTCATCTTGTGATATTTTTCTGGTATTTTAGTTCTTTCTATAACAGATATAGTCTCTTAAAATTCAAATTGGATTACACTTGGTTTGGCATGGGATGACTTTTAAGGCTCATACCTTCATATAATATGTCACGACCTAAAAATTCCCTTACAATTTAAATCTTTCGAATGAATAGATAATTTGAATTTATTTTAATTATCCGATGAGTAGTTAATTTATTCTCAATTGTACAAACAATTTAACCTTAACTAACTTGCACCAAAATCTTCTGTATAGAAATATGCCTTTACTTTTCATTGCGAAACTCTAATACAATCCTTAAAAAGAGATCTTCTAAAGCACCAATCTAAATGCCCTTGACCTCTGAACTCAACTAATCTCTAAGGTATATCGGGATGAACCTAGCTTAGTAAATGAAAGCTCTAGGCTTAAAGTATAAAATCTATTCACCACTCGACCTCTGAACACCAACATCATAGTAACAATTAACAAGTCATATCACGTATCATTTAAATATCATTATAATTCACCAATCAATCATTTATTCAAGGTATTTCTTAGTTATTTACATATTCATAATAGAATAGTTCAATCATTTGAGGAGCACAACATATTCTACATAATTTAAGTATTTGTAATATAATTCCAATCTAATGTGTTGACCAATTCTATATTGTAAGCACATATCGCGGGGTAAGACACTATCGTCTAAAACTTGTGTACTAAAGGCCACTTTCTACGCTATAAAAGTTTATTTTGGATCACTTAAGTGCCAACATATTTGAAAAACGATCATTTCAAGTGCCAACGTTGATGAAATTGTCGAAATCGACGTGGCACTTTTTTATTAATTTTGAAGCCGACGTGGCTCGTCGGAAGGTACGATCAAGCATCCAAACAACAAAAACAACGCCCGTTTGTCATCTTTTCCCCAACTTAGAACTCAATCCCCAAATGAGAGAGAGAGAGAGAGAGAGAGAGAGAGAGAGAGAGAGAGAGGAGAGAAGGCATGTCGTCTTCTTCTTCCTCGAAGACCAACACCAAAGAAGCCGGCACCCGCAGCGAAACGACATCGCACCAGCGACACCTTCGACCCTCTTCTTCCTCCCTCCTCGTCCGCCCGGGCCTCTATTCTTCCTGCCACTTCTGCTTGAGCAACAATCTCGATCTCTCCTTGCTCACCGGTCCGTTAAGCCCCAATGGTGGTTGGCGGTGGGGCCGAGCAATAGCGGGCCAGCAACGGTGGCCGAGCGATAGCGGCGAACGATTCGGTGGCCGAGCGGTAGAAACCCTAATTTCAATATCCATATAGGCTGTACGTCATTTCTGTGAGGATGTCCCGTATATAGGCAAAACGGCGTCGTTTCTTGAGAGGATAGAAAAGCAGCGTCGTTTTTCACTCCAAACAACCTTTTTTTTTTAAAAAAAAATATAAAAACCACGTAATTAATCGGCTAGGATCTCATAGCGATGGCCTTACAGTGATCGTTTTTCTCCGATTTGGCACTTAAGAGATTACACGGAAGCTTTTGCGTAGAAGTGACGCCCATACACAAGTTTTGGCACTAATAGTGTACTTACCCCCATATCGCAACGTAGATTTTCAAATATATCAATAATCCACATACTACTTAAAAGAAAGTTATAAGCTTTAACCAACCATGTCAATTTTCCTTTAACACTTGCCCTCTACTAAGAGATCAAATATTCAAAACAAGTGTACACATACATTTTCAAAGCATATTAATTAGGTTTGTTCAACGTAATATAATATAGTTATGAAATAATCATGCGTGCAATGATAAAATAGAAGTCATGAGCTAACATCCAGTTTAACACTCAAATGCATACAGACGAATGTATCAATCTCATGATGCACAAACACCACAAAGTAGCTTACCAATATTTACAGATAAGTATCTATTTCTTACTTGCCATTGGCCATGACCTATATTGACTCACAAGGCATCTCGACTAACAAAATATCGTCACGACCAACTTATGTAGAATGGAAACATAAACACATCTTGGCTGCAACTCTTAACTAGCCCATCCATCACAAATGTCATCTATATTAGTAAGGATAAATACACCATCGTACATTCGCACGATGATAGCTATTCCATAATATTCATAAGTTACTCAAGTCATATCATTTCGTGTATAATTCATAAGACTTCATGTCCTCTTAATGTTGTAGAGACATATTCTAGATATTAGAGCACCTGGTTAACTTTTTGAGTCATTTACTCATACTTATACAAGGGGAGAATTACCAAAAAGTCATAAACCTATTGCAATTGTGCCAATTCAGTCCTAAACTTTTTTTTAGCCAATTTAGTTCTAAACCTTTTACAATTGTGTCCGTTTAGTCCATCCTATAATTATTGGCCGGCGCGATGTGGACACCGACCGTTTGGCGAAAAGCGACATGGCAATTTATTATTATTATTTTTTAATTTTTTTCGAATTTTTAAATATTTTTAAATATTTTTTGAACTTTTGAATTTTTTTTTTTCAGCTTCTCCTTCCTCTAACCAACAAGGTCGACCGTCGCCTTGGTTGGGCAAGGCCGACCCTTGCCTTGGATCTGGCGAGGCTCGACCTAGCCCGGGCCCATGGCGAGGGTCGATCTCGCCAAGGCCGGCGAGCTCGGCCTCGCCGCATCGCGGTGGCCTCGCCGGGGCCGACGGCGAGGCCGGCCTCGCCAACGACTTCGTGAGCGGCCAATGTCCCGTTCGCGCCTCCATTGTCGGAGCTTGCCGAGGACCCGAGGGTTTTTCGGCTCGTTTTGCAAAGGGTGGATTGGAGAAGACGATGACCAAAGCTTACGCAACAACGAACCGTGGAAGCCGGAGCCTTTTTTTTTTTTTTTTTTTGGGTAAAGGTAAGAATATATAAAGAGCTAAGGTCAACTGTACAAAACGGCGCCAAAACTAACACTCTAGATACAACAAGCATAAGAGTGAGAGGGAGCTGAAGAAAGCCACAAGGCTACAACCAAAAACAACCAAGCTAACAACAGCCCAAAGGAAACACCACAAAAGCCACAACTACAAAACAGCCTGAACAACCTCGACCAGCATCCGGAGGAAGTGGACGAAGAACGAAGAGCCTAAGTAGAGATAAGCTTAAGCTCGAAAGCGAGCCCGGCGGTGAGGTGCGGCATTAGGAAGACGTATGATGCCGAAGAAGACCGAGGGTCAAAGCCCCAACCTCTTTGGAGTCTCCTGTTCCTTGGAGTAACAGGGACATTGATAAAAGTAAGAGCTTTGTCTTTTACAACCTTGATAAGATGATTTTTCATTGCTGAAACCACCAAGGCTTCCCCCCAGAAAATGATATTGTTCCTCTTCTTCCAAATTAGGTGGCACATAGCACCAAACGAGAAGCGAGCAATATGATGGTAAAAGTCCTTACCGGTTAGGAATTTCAAACCCATGAGAGATTGTCCGACCAAGGTCTATTACGCCAAGGTAGATTGCACCTGGCTGCCCAAAAATAAGCAAGTGTTGCCGAAGTATGACAATCAAAGAACAAATGGTCGATAGAATCCAGCACGACCCCGCAGAAGGCGCAATCAGCATGGTCGATCCTGCCATAGGAGAGGAATCGTGTCTGGGTAGGTAAGCGATTCCTAGAGATAAGCCAAAGATTAAATTGGAATCGAGGGCCAAAGCATTGTCCCATATGAGGAACGCCCAAGGAACACGGTCCTTCTTGGTCCCGATGATATTCCAAGCTGAAGCCACCGAGAAAGATAGGGTCGCAACACCAAGTAAATCGGTCGGGGACCAAGGAGAGAACCGGAGGTTGAAACCCCAACTCTCTAGAAGAGTTCTAAGCATTTGACCCATAGGGAAAAAAGATCCGCAACCACGCATGGCTAGGAAGGTCCAGGCTATCCATGAGAGAGTCCGGTACAAAAGAGTCCAAAGGGCCATGTAAAAGCCAATGATCATACCATAAGGATACCGAGGGTCCATCGCCAACTTTCCAGAAGAAAGACAACCTGAATTCCCTTCTAAGTTGCAAGATTTTCTTCCACGCCCACGAGCATCTTGTGGGACAAGAAGAAATCCAGAAGTTTCCTTTTTTTAAAAAATTTGTATGAATCCACCGACACCACAAGGATTCCTTATCAGTGAAAAGAAACCAAATGTATTTAAGCATAGCCGCTTTGTTGTAATCCCTCAACTTGCGAATACCTAAACCACCCTCTCTCTTCGGGAGACAAACATCATCCCAAGAGACTTTGGCACCACCACGGCCAAGAGTAGAGCCCTTCCAAAGGAATTGTCTCAAAATGCACTCAATACTGTCTAAAATCGAAGAAGGCAAGGTAAAAACACTAGCCCAGAACACTTGGATAGAATGTAGCACTGATCTTATGAGCTGGAGTCTTCCTGCAAAGACAAGAACCGCTGCGCCCAGGATTGGACCCTGGCAGTGATGCGGTCAATCAAAACAACACAGTCCGCTTTCCCTAACCTAGAAGATATAATAGGTACACCCAAGTAACGAACCGGAAGCTTCCCTTCAAGAAAGCCAAAGGTCAACATGATATTATTGCGAAGAGACAAAGGCCCACCCGAGAGAAATATTTCACTTTTGTTTCTATTTGGTAGCAATCCACTCCAAGAGGAAAAGGTATCCAATCCTCTTTTGAGCAAGGCCACCGACGCCTATCAGCCTGACAAAATAGAAATACATCATCTACGAAGAAAAGGTGAGTAAGCTTTACCGCTTTACACCTCCAAAAGTACTTGAATTCCTTCATCGAGGTGTGAGCAGATAAAATCCCCGAGAACACCTCCATCACCAGAGTAAAAAGATAGGGTGATATTGGGTCCCCCTGTCGAAGGCCCCGTCCTCCTGAAAAGAACCCATGGAGCTCTCCATTGATTGAGATAGAGTATTTTGGTGTACAAACACATACCATAATACGTCGAATAATCCACTCAAGAAAACCAAAAGCCGAGAGTGTAAGCTCCATGAAATCCCAATCAACGAGTGTCGTAAGCCTTTTGAAAATCTACCTTGATAGCACATTTAGGTAAGTAAGGGTCAAGATGAAAGCCGGTAAAGAGTTCCTAGGCCATAAGAATATTATCCCTAATGCTTCTACCCTTAACAAAGGCATGCAGGGACGATTAATCAAGTCACCCAAAACCGCGGCCAAGCGATTTGCCAAAATTTTCGTGATAACCTTGTAAATAGTATTGCAGCACGCAATGGGCCTAAAATCGAAAACAGCACAAGCGTTGGGGATTTTAGGCACCAAAGCAAGGATGGTGTTATTTACCTTTCTTAGAAGGCGTCCGGAGAAGAAATCCGACCGCCTCTAGCACCAAAGGACCCACTATCTCCCTTCCACGGTGTAGCCATCCGGGCTTGGGGCTTTACCTCTAGGAAGAGAGAAGAGAGTGTTCCTAATCTCAGAATCAGAAACCGGGCTAGCAAGGGAGCAAACCTGATCATCCGAGAGAGGCCGCCGAACAAACTCCTTCAGCTCTTGCAACGACGGCATAGAGAGAGCCGTATGTGATGAAAAGAGTTCGAGAAGAAGGAAACAAAAACTCGCGGCACCAATTTAGGGTCCGTGATCAAAGAGCCCGACGGATCCTTAATGGATAGGATCTAGTTCTTCAGTTGCCTTCTTTTAACGGAATGGTGAAAGAACTTAGTGTTCCGATCCCCTTCCTTGAGCCATCTAACTCTTGAGTTTTGTCTATAAAAAGACTCTTCATGACTACGCAGATCAACGAAAGTCCTGCGTTGAACTTTCTCAATTTCGCAAGAGTGACATTATTTGGGTCTAGCCCGAAGACCAACTGGGTAGAACGAAGAGCATCCCTCGCTTCCGCTGTCCTCGAGTGATATTCGCATAAGCCTCCCGATTGAGATGCTTGAGACGGCCTTTCAAGGCCTTTAGCTTGGAAACCAGCCTAAACATAGGCACACTTTCACCGGACTATCCCAAGCCCGTCGGACGATGGAGAGGAAATCCGGATGCTTAGACCAAAAATCAAAATATTTGAAAGGCTTCCTTTTAGAGACATGGTTAAGAACTCTCACAATCATAGGGGTGTGGTCGGAGATGCCCGGGTTGAAAAGAAGCTTCCAAGAAAGAGAAATCCAAGTTCCACCTCGTATTAACCAAAACCCGGTCAATCTTTCTCATTTTCCTATTGGCACCAGCAAAAAGTGGACCAAGTGAAGCGGAGTCCCACATACCGAGATCCTCCAACTCTGTTTGGGCTAAGCATTGGCTAAATTCATCAAAGTATGGAATCCAATCATTTGTACCCCCAACAATGGTCCGAAGGATCCCTTATGGCATTGAAATCCCCAGCAACAATCTAGGCCGAATTCGGGAGAGCATTCATATGTAGGAGGTCTCCCCACAATGGGCGACAACGAATAAAGGTATGTTCACCATAAATTACAAAAACACAGCATGTCAAATCGAGTGGTTGAAATTTAAGCGTCCATGCACAGCTTGGTCATTCATAGACAAAATTTCAAAGCTTACACATTCGGGTTCCAACCCACCTGCATTCTACCTCGAGGGGGAATTCGTAGTTAGCAATCCACTTCCAATCCTTAATCAAGAGCGAGGAAATAGAGTAAAAAAGAGACTCCGGAACTTTTGTCTTGAGGAGGCCAACCAAACAAAGATTGTTCGTAGTAACAAGTCTCCTGACTTCAGCCCTTTTAATAGGGTCACGAAAGCCCCTGATATTCCAAAATCCAAAAAACATATTTACAAAAGGGAGGAGAGAGGGTTACCTCTTCTTGGTCGACCTACGACGGCTGGGGGCCGAAGTAGGCATAACCGAGGGAGGAGGATTGGGAACTAACTTCAACAACTTATCTTGCATAGTTTCAGGACTAGCAAGGGGAGGTACCACTCTTGGAGGAGAGGGGCAAGTGGATAAGTGAGCATCTTCATCGAGCCAGCGTAGACACTTGGAACCAACAATTTCATGCTCAGAGCTAGCTAGAGGCATCACTGAGGTTGGGGGATTCACCCTATCCTCTACCTGGGAAGAACAAGAATCCTCCTTCTTAGAAGCTTTGGAGCTTCCTTGAGTCTTACGAGTTGATGCCGTTTGAACTTTATCATGAGCAGCAGCCTTAACAGGAGGCGGCTTTTTCATCTTCGCTTTTACCTGCTTCCAACCTGAATCAACGGCTGGAAGAGAAGTCAACATACAACGCTGCCCTTGCTTGCACTAGCGACCTTGCCAAGCCCTTGGGTCGACCGGAAATTGAGCGGAAGGTTTTAAGCCTCACCCGGACAGGCGTGGATAAGGGAGTGTCCTTCTTAAGATCCAACGCCTCCCTTTGTTGCAGCACCAACGGTATCCAGAAACAGCACAGGACTCTCTCTCAAGGAGTTTTCCTTGGAAGTCTACACATCGAATATGTGGAAAAAAAAAAGAAGCCCTGGGTCCATTGGACATAACATCAACAAGATTCGGGCCCCAAGCTCTCTTGAGGGCAGCAATCCTGTTCACCTTGAAGGGTATTCTCTGCTAATGTAATAACCCACAAGACATTCATACAACTTAGGATCAACCGCCTCAATGATATCCTCGGTCAACTCGACAACAAGTCTCGTTGTTAACATAGGTAGGAGGAAAATATTCCAAATCGTAGCCACTTGGAGGCAACCTTGGCTACATAGCCCACGTTCGCGTTTTCTAGTTATTCGAATCTCCCCTCCTTGATCGAGGGCGTTTGGAATTTGCTCTACCTCGCTTTCTACCTCTGCTCCCCACCGAACATTTGTGGGCCGATCTCGCTTGTCGCCCTCGTGCGAACCAACGACGCCGATGAAGCTCGTTCCATACCTTCTCTGTTTGGTCGCCCTTGTGTGGAACCGGCTCGTCCCATTCTCCTTCGGATCTGGCTGGCAACAGTGCCTTGGCTGTGCGGGTTTTGGAGGACTTCCACCAATTGGCCTACCCCCATATTTTGGGGAAATCAAGTCAAGCCGTCGCGCATAGGAGCGCGGGCAGCACCAAAATAGAGGAAGCCTAGCCAATCGCGATCATCACGGCCTAAGAAAGGAAGCGTACCATGGCAAGAAGCTTTGTGGGGTTTTAAAGAGAGCTAGGAAGCGCTCGACCGCCAAGGATTGGCCTCCCACCGGTCCCACCTCCGAGTAGCCTTTGAAACGGCTCCCAAGAACAGTGCAGAGACGCCTTTGGGATCAAGCTAGCAAAAACCCGGTGCGAATGGAACTCCCGGGATCCGAGTCAGCCAGGGTTGAGTGGCTTTGCGCCGATGACTAGATCTCGCGTACCCGGCCGATGAGCGTCGCCGTCGCGCGGAGGAGCGGAACACGGAAGGTATTGCCATGTATGTTTTAATAACCCATCTACAAATAACATGATACCAACTCTGGTATTGACAATTTTTTATCTATAGTGAAAATCAAATATCACCCCATTCCACGGGGGTGGTGGGTCCTCCGTGGGGCCCAGAGCGACTCCAGTCACTTACGGCGCACAAGTGCCTTCACAGGTTATCGAAAAAAAAAAAAAAAAAAATAAAAGAATAAAAAAATATATCAATTTATCGTCATTTGCCCCTGTGGGTCCTCCGTGGGGCCTAAAATTTCTCTATCAGCCGCCAACACATCTGAGCATTTCTAGGTTATAAAAAAAAAATTAAAAATTAAAAAATTAAAAAATATATCCAATTTATCATCATTTGCAAACCCACAAATTCTTATCATAAAACACTTGTCACTCAATAAATAGTGTCATCAATGCAAATTATTACTACACAATAATTGCCATGTAATTATGGTGCAAATAATATCATACTAATCTCTTGGCATTTCTTATATTACCGGTGGAAACCAACCATCAATGTATTATCATTCATATCTACTAACTTTTTTTTATATAAAGTAATTCAATCCAAGAGCTTCCAAACATTCTTACATCCACATAAATTTATAATCATTCCCAAGTTGCCATTAAAACTAAAGTGTATGTTGGTCCTACAAGATCCATTACACAAAAGACACTTTTACGCCAAATTAATGTTACACCTAAAGTTTACGATTTGATCACCGAGAGCATATCAAGACTATAATCACTCTTATCATCATACTCACGTCAATTATACAATTTTAGCTCACAAAATTGCAAGATTAACCCAATATAAAATTCTGATTTCAAAATTTCACTATTTATCTCATTTTTAATCTAACTCTACTAGTCAAATCAATAAGCTAAGGCCATTCTTTTTTTATTTGATCCATAAGAATATCTTATTGACATATACACAACTTCCAGATTCTTTTTACTATCAAACAACCACCTTTTCAAAATATTTATTCAATTAACTCCAAATTTTAACTAGTTGGGTAAATTGTCTAGATTACTCAATTAATTGTAAAGCTAATTAAGAAAACCTACAATCATAAGCATCCTTAACATGTGCCTGAAAAAGTTCCAGTTTTAGAAAATGAGACCTTTGACTTTTTTTGAAATTACAAATTAGCCCCAATTCCACAATACTTATATTTTTTTGCCTAATCTAATTTCTTTAATTAATCTATATTAATTACTAATTAATACTCATTTTAACTAATAAAAACCACAGTTCACAGGAGATTTACACGTTGGAATTTACATTTTGCCCTTGTATTACATAAAATTACTATTTTAGCCCTTTTACATGCATAGTTTCAACTCTTACACTTTGCTCATCAAAATCATTTTAAATCCTCTTGAAATCACTTGACCAACTTTTCTTGTGATATTAGTAACAAAGTCATAACAATAGCACAGGTAGACCTCAACTAATCATTCTTATCTCGAATCAACATGTCATCACCCATGATACAAAATTAACTAAAGTCACTAATACATATAGTCTTGTCTCTATATTAGCTCTGTCATGTATTCATTAATCTCTCTTACAACATGCATCTATGATAATATTCATACATTAAGCTAAAGTCAACCAAGGACAAGAAAACTTAGTGGATCAACCCAATTTAGCCCCAAGAGTTTCACTAACCTTGAATGAAATTTGAACACATCAAGCATTAAATCACCTTAAAACCAAAATAAACAATACCAATTAACAACTCTTATTCCTTAAAAACAAATAGTTTGATAGAAATGGAAGTCCATGAATTTACCTTGTAAGACACTTGATGGTTGGAACTAAAAACTTAAGCACATAGATTAGATAAACCTTGGATTTGGTGGAAAGTTGAGTTAAAAACTTGACTTTCTTTGTTGAAGAATGGAAGGTAAAAATAGTTGACCTTGAAGAAATAGAGGTGGAGATCTTTTGGTTTGTTCCACAGAAGAAAAGGATGATTTTATTTGTTTCTCATCTTATCTTCACCTTTATTGATTATCATAAACCATGGTTAAGTTAAAATTGTCATGGATGATGTCATTTGATAGGCTAAGCTCAATGTCACAAATTAAGTGCACGTGGCTTATTTATATAAGTGACAAGTGGTTTAATTTATAGCTAAAATGAAAATGACAAGTGAAGAGAGCATGATCAGCCACGTAGATGTGGATGAGAATCATTTATTTGATTTGTAATGATTGACTTTTCAAAGATGACATGAATGATGTCATCCTAGGGGCAGATGTAACGGCAAAAAAAAAAAAGAAGAAGCATGTGGCATTAATATACTTGGTGGAAAATGAAAAGAGGTGTTCAGAAGTATAAAATTTACAATGACTAGTAGAGTATGGCTATGAGAGAGGGAGAGAATCATGAGATTATTAATGCTATTTGGAAAAATATGAATTTTGTTTTTCTTATTTTTTATTTAAAACAATATTGCTAACATATTAGATAGCATGGAAATTTAGGATGCAACATAATATAGTCCAGTACAAGCTGAAAGACTAAAGTAGATACTAAATGTTACAAATGCCTTGGCAACTGTTGTGAACCGACGAGACATTGTGTAAAACATCTGAGAAGCTTGTTATTGAGAAAGAACAACAAGAAGAAGCTGCACGATGTAAACAAAAGCGAAAGACTAAGATCTTTTTTGTTCCAGTGCCGTGTACTGTTTATGTCCCGATAATCTCATTCTTAATCGTCAATCTTATTTAATTATAAGTCTGGGATCAACCACATTCGAACGGATTAACGCCTCGACGATAAGGATGCTACGTGGCCTCGTACGCTTACACAGACAGAGAGACCAAGGGTTAAAGGATCAATCGCCATCTCCAAACCGAAAGTCGATTTTGACCGGACTGCATCAAGAGTATCCTAAGAGGCCGAGGTAGATAACTACGCAAAACAGTTGCCAACCCGCGCTCGGTCCACGCTCTAATTTGATTCAATTGGGAAAAACCAAAAAAAAAAAAAAAAAAAAAACTGCACACGTGATATAATCATGCCTTCTGATATAGCTGGGAAGCATAAATCAGGAATGTGAGAATAAATGTCCCTCTCTTTTTTCGTTTCTACCTAGTCATGATGCTCTAGCACTATGGGAAGTGAGATGACACTATCATTAATCACATAATTTTCAACATTTTCGTCTTGGGGACTTATTTCAACGAGTGAAGTAAGGACTGTCGATATTGCTGCGACCAAATTCTTTATCGTCTAATCTTACTTTTGGCTACAGGATTGACATATCAGTTGGTCTAACAATTGTCATTGAATATGTGGCTGTCCTCTAAGAATACTCAGGAGAATCTGCGAGGACGTGATGGAAAATTAGGTCTCTGACAGCACCTACTTTTGGCATCCGCAACGTAACACGTTCTTCGCTATCCCCTCTTGTTCGAAATTATAGTTTGCCTTAGATTTCAATATAATTTACGGAGTACGATGCCAGGCGAAGTGTGCGTTGCAGTTCACCCCACGTTGTGCCGACATGCTTGACTTGGCTCCAAAGGAGTCCCCATAGGAATAGTTGAAATCGGACCATGTGAAATCTAGAAGTGAAAATTCAAGACTGCGTTTGATAACATTTCCGTTCAAAAATTGTTATTATCTATTTCTGTTCGGAGAACAATTTTTTGACGAAAAAGAGCGTTTGGTAAACTTGTAATTTTTATTACGAAATAGAAAAAAAACGAGAAAACACGTTTGGTAAACGTGTATAATTTTTTTTTTTTTTTTTAATTTTTTTAATTTTATTTTTCCTTTTTCCTTTTTTCTTTTTGGCCGGTGGCCGGGGCCCTTACGAGGGCCGGCGGCCTCGCGGGCCACCGCACCACCGCCAAGGCGAGGCCGACCTATTGCCTTGTTGGCCGAAATTTGGCGACGCTCCAGCGAGGTCGTAGGCCAAAGAAAAAAAGAAAAAGAAAAAGAAGGAAAAAAAGAAGAAAAAAAAAGTGTTTTCGGAAGTGTTCATGGGAATAAGAAATAAGTTTTTATTGTTTTAACTTTGTTTACATTCCAAATTTATTCGGGAGCAAAAGTGTGTAAACAAACACATTCTTTTTTTGTTCCTAGAACAAAAAACAAAAATTGTGTTCCGGGAACAGAAATAAAACCCAAACAAACAGGCCCCAACTTGGACTTTGATGACCGTCTCGGGCGAAGGACAAACTTTCGCTTGCTATGCATATAATTCTTCAACTGGGGCTTTGTCTTTTATGCCTAATAATGAGGACAAGAATTCGGCGATGAAATCAATTGTGCGGTGTGCTCGTGCTCGTGAATAGCGTCCGAAAAATTTGTAACCATGAAATTTTATGGTAACATTGGTAAATTCTTTCATGATATCGAGTGCTTGTTTAGTGAGACATTGTGGGTGAAGAATTATGAGATTATTCTGTATAATTGAAACTGAGTAACATTAAAAGTATTTGAGTATTTGAGCCATTCAAGTATGATTATAGTCTCATCTAATAATGTCTTTGTAGTCAATCTGCATTTCTCTTCAGATGTTTGTAATCATAACTATAATGATGGTAACCTTATTTGAAAGGCTACATGTGGCCTAATCCATTAAGTGTAGTGTTTCGTGAGTGAAATATTATTAAATTGAGAAGATATGTTCTTAAAGAACGCGAAAAGAAATGTTCCAACCTTATGGATGAGGAGCGTTGTTTTTCTGATGATATAATTCATGCAAAACACTCTGGCTTAGACACCACTTGATCGCTAACAAAACAGAAAAAGAATACCCTTCCGCTTCATTTTAGCTTATACCAAGATGTCGGCACGACAATGCTTGTTTGCATCGAAAATGGTGTATTAAACCTTAGTACGTTCGTTTTAGTAGAGATTCTCCTCCATTGTTTTATCAATGGCAATTTAGTGGCAGTCAAGGATGAGGTACAAAGTCGGACAGATAGAAAAATGCATCGAAAATCCAAACTGGGTCTACTTCCCAGTTCATTGCGACAGCCAATCTGCTTGGTAGCGTTCAGCCCTAATGCGTTAGGTCCATCAACCCTATGCAAGCCCCAGGTCTTCAAGCCACCCCCAATCTGTGTCCTTTATGTTATTTGTTATGATATAGCCTTCAACAATGTCTGTTCTAAACTGAATTTACAACCTCGATATTACGTACCTAAAAATTCATTTATATATCTATACATCTCATGTATTCCAAAAACAAAGATTTTTTTTTTTTAAATTTCATATCTTTACCACAAAGGATAAGAGAGTGAATTCGGCCACACATCTCCAAGTATGAGTCATCATCGACTCCCCCAACTTTCTTCCCTTCGCTGCCCGCCTGTTTTGTCGCCATGCCAGATATACCTACTTTCGGGGTCAATCTTCTGTAACATCAAAATGGAAAAGGTTCCTAAAAAAGGGAAAGAAGGTAAATGAATTGGGGTTAAGCAATCTTAAGGATCGCCGGAAAGGACTCTCCATTGGAGTTTAACTTTGTAAAAGCATTATGATATAAGAGGACGGATGGCGGATCTGGACGCATAGAAAAGGCCATAAATTCAATAGGTCGGTCGATGTTCGCGAGTCTGGTCGTTGGCGTTCTAGGGAGAGATTGACTCTCGAGCTACCATTCCACCAGCACCTACAATTCTCCCCTTCAGTTCATCAGCTAGCGATCGCTTTCTGCTCCCAGGCTTTTTTTCTTTTTTTGTTTTATATTTCTTTTTCTTTTTTTGGAGTGTTTTTACTTCCGTAGGAAAAACTGACTTTCAAGTGTCAACAAACGAGACCCCGGAGATTCTTGAAACCCCTTTCGTCTTGCCTTACATGCCCTCGAATCACGGGCAGAAAAGTTTCTGTAGTCCCTTGGATCCTGGCGTACCTAGAACGGGCCAAGTTCACGAGGCCTCAACCAACTTTCGGTTTGAAAGGCCAGAATTCGAGTGTCGGACGGCACGAGCGATTGAGCTCAGGACCTAAAAATGTTTCTTGGGTCGTGGGAGGAGAACGTAACGGGCGGCCTCCGTGACGATGCGTTTGACTAGCGGAAAAAAACTGGGGGCAGATTGGTAAACATGGGTAGCTGTGCGAAAATCGACTGATCTCTCCGCCCATCTTGCCTTCTATATATAAGACGAGACAAGGTCGTGAGAGCTCATCACTTTGTGTTGCTCCTAGGAGAGAGAGAGAGAGAGAGAGGGGGTTGAAGTGAAGATTATGGGAGTCCTCCTAGTAATGTTTCTTGCTCAAATGAGTATTCCAACCACAGTTAGCACCAAGAACTGGGACAGAACAGTTTGGTCGTGGTTGCTTTAGCAACTGAAACCGTCTGCTCTCTCTGATGCTGCTGTTCTGAGATGCTCATTTGAGCAAGCAATGTTATAGGTGGAGGTTGTTTTGTTCGCACTCGCCATCGTCCAGTGTGCTCTATCCTTATAAATGTCGCTCTCTCGGATTCAACGATGTCAATCAGCACGCTCCCTTGCACGCTCCTCTGCCGTCCAGATAAGTCCTATTCCTCCCCCTTATAATAGCATGTATACGCAAAAATTATTTGAAGTTCGCATGAGATCCCAGTTGAACATAAGCACAACCACTCCGTATCTTTCTTCTTCCATGTATGCCAACTGTTCACATTGTTTTTGATTTTACGGAGTATATTTACTCACTCAAGCTCTAAAACGAAGCTAGCCATCTGGCTACATCATGGGGATTTGAAGTTTCCTTCTTTTCCTTTCTAAACCTGAGGAGATTTGACTGAAAGGCGGTTCTTACTGTTAATAAGACGTGAAGTTATAGGAGGAGACAGCCATTTCAGATTTCATGTCTCTCAAAGTTGATTTATTGAATATAAGATCCCGAGCCGTGTTTATATATTGGAGCTAAATCAGTGTGTGGACCTTTTGCGCTCTCGCCGGTGCGTTTATATTTGATAGCATAAGTGCAGTTGATGATTTGTGAATCTCGAGCTCATGTCCGAATACGGGCATCTGAATGGCTTCGGTTCTCTGAACCAGATTGCGTTATTTCTGCTGCATGTTCCTTTTAGCAAGGATTGAATCAAACTAGGGCTTCTCTGCATACTTTTTCAACCAACGGCCTAGCTTGCTTTTTAAACTGGACTCTTCCCGAGGACGAATGCAATCCAAGATCAGCATGTCGTCGCTCCTTGATTTTGAACTGCATTCTGTGTCATCATCTCTTTTGATAGATTGATGTCGACTGAATCAGGCAATCTCTAATTATCTCTTTCGTAAGTTTATGGTTCTACTCAAACCGATTATTCACTGATAAAATCCACGCTCTGATGGGGGTCTCGGTGCATGATGAGAGAACAATGATGCCGTGCAAGCTTTCCTTGTTGTTGCACCTATCTATGAAGAAAGATACGATCAAACAAATGCATGAGAAGTCAACCGCATGTATTCTTGTTGTTGTATTTTCGACAGGAGTGAGAAAATATCTGCACCTTCACCTTCCAATTATCCACTAAACGATCAGTACCATTGAAGATTATGAATCTTTATTATGGTTTTCTTTTCTCTTTTTCCTTGATCAAAGTGCAAAATAGGCGAGTCTAGACAAGCAATTCCTTTCTTGAGCATGATTGCTTAGGCCGGCTGTATAGAATTGAGTATTTTCTTGATTAGAAATAGATTTGAGCTAGCTTTTCAATTAGAGCCTCCTGTATTATCTTGGCTCGCCCGAGTCCATTCCTCAAAAGAAACTACGTTCCTTAATAAAATCACATTAACCTAACATCTTTCTATTTCTCTCTTCCTCCACCCATTTCTTAATGTTTGACCTTCCCCCCCCAAATAGACATTTCTTTTCTTTGGCCTTTTCTCCAGGGCAAAACAAATCCCCTCCCGCGTTGCCCTTGTCTCGTCCTCCTCCATCGTCGCCGTCATGCCCCTCCACCCAATGCCACCGGTCGCCTTCGGACCAATCAGCCACAGGAGAGGGCATTTGGTGGGGGGGGAGAGAGAGAGAGAGAGAGAGAGAGAGAGAGAGAGAGAGGCGTAAAGTGGAGAAACGATAGATGCCTGCTACCACCCATATGGTCTGGTCTCCTTTCATCCACATTCTGATGAAGGAGCTAATCAATGATATGATCATTAGGTTGCATCATCATACTAGCTTGTAAGCTAGCGAAATAGTAGAAGTTCACCGTACTTAGCCCTACTCTGTAATGATTAATCTATTATTTTTCCTTCCCACAACAAGAGGACTCCTCGTTCTTGTGCAATATTATATGTTGCTATGTCACTATCTAGTCTTAGAAGAATTTCTCTCTTTCTTAATGGAGTCTCAAATGAAAATCTTATCCCAAATGAATATTAGACCTAATCATGAGTCTAACAATTCATCTGGCCCGTCCAAAAACAATTCAAACAAACAAGATTTGAAGCATAAAATCAAGCAAACCTCTACGAAAAAGACTTTCTTAGTGAAGTACCTAAGTTTCTTCCCTTCTCCGTCCTTGATCTTTCACCAACATCAATGTATATGGGAAGGTTCGTACCCTCGTGGTCTAAAACACATAGTTCGAGATCTCAAGAAGAAAATAATCCTATTAGACCATTGCAATCACACGCTGTCAAACATATGAAAAAAGGGTAGGTTTAAAAGCCCTAGTAAACGGTCAAGCCGCTAAAGTAGCTAAAGTGGTGATAAATCTTGTCAATTTCTCCTTTTTAGGGAGCCTATATATACTAGGCCTCCGATGAAAAAGTTAAATCATTTACGATCTTTCTATGGATCGTGTCATTGAAAATGAGAACCAAATGTCCATGCAGTCAAAAGAAGATCCGAAATGCATATGTGCCGTCTAGTCACTTTTTTTTCATCCATGAGTTCAAAAGAAAATCAAAGAATACGCGCGTAATTTCGTTCGATGAATTCGGTACCTAAGTCAAAACTGAATCCAGATCACAAAAATGAGCGGGCGTTGTCGAATCTCGCGGTCCAAATTCATATTCATGAGGATAAGATCACCAAGTAGATTTCTCTCCCAAAGGAGTTGTCCCAACTTGCAGCAACACCAGCGCAGGCACCTGCGATTGGCTGATCTTGGCTTAAATGGAAGCAGAGTCGGAATCACTCACTTTGCTGCGTCCGCATCCGTGGGTTCAACCTTGGATTAATATAAGAAAACCTCGTCAGCTTGAACCAATCTGATCCGATCCGATGATCCAATCGCCAGAGCGAAATCAAGGGTCAGATTGCGACAGAAAACACTTAAAAAAAAACAAAGGCAGTTCTTATTTTGCTCGTCGATATTTTTCTATCGGCCATTTGCTGCGAAACCTAAGTCTTTCTTTTTCCCAACAACCTTTCTTAACCTTTAGCCTTCGGCATGCACTTCATTGCATGCCGCGACCGCCGCAATTGACTCGACCTCTTCCCCTCCTCCCCCTCGCCCCCTTGTGCGTGTGAATTGCGATTGCGTGCACGTTGAATCGTCAAAATTAGGGTCCTAGCCTCCGCCTGGTTTCTCTCTCGAATACTAGTTACGTCAAAGAACGCGTCACGTGGAGTTGCTAATGATAAATATCGGCGAGTAATGCAAACAATAACGATGTCCCGTTGAAGATAATGGCCTCTTAAGACAACAAACAATGTGGCTCAAATCAGTACGGTTCAACGTTTCCGTATAGCTTCACATCAAAGACTAAGATTTTCTGTGGCACAGATGAAGATACTTTCAAGACGAAGAATTCCTTCTTCTTTTTTTTTTTTTTTTTTTTTTTTTTTTTTGGTGGTCTCTTCTTTTCCGAGGCTTAAGACCACCAATTAATCGAGATTTTGTATAAATCTCATTCCTAAAATCAAGCATAAAATACCCATAATGTGCATAAAGACGACTATATAGTAAAACCCATACTATTCAAATTAATCGAATCATATCTTGATGGAAAAATATCAAAGAGATTATTAATACATACATCTTTGAAATCATGAGACCAAATAACGATGGACAATTAATGAAGGACATTTTTCAATCCATCTTATTTAGTCGATTTAATTCAAAAAATTTGTGTGAAATTTTAATAAAATCATTTGGATAATTTTTATTTGAATTTACTAATACATCAGTATGCCACACAAGACAAGTAATAATGAACCTAATTTAAACGAAAACATGGTCAAAAGGATTATATTAAAATTTTGTGCAAAATTTAACACTAAATTGGCAATATTAAAAAATTTATGTTCAAAATTGACATTAAGTAAATATGTTTAAGACTAATCGGATATTTTTTTCAATTAAGAAATTAAATTTATTAGTGTAAACGCAAGGAGTTTACTGTGGCCCGAGAGTAAAAGTCAAAGCCAAATGTCAAGGGGTCCGCAGAAAAGCTGTGTCTCGCAATTAGTGTAACCTTTTTGTATGGTCGAATCAACATTGTCACGTGGAGGCAAATGATAGGACTCATGTTCTCAAGATGATAGCCATTGGTGGCTAGAATCGTTGACACCTTTTTCATATGATAAATCGGTCGCTTTTTGGTTGAAGATGTGCACATTGACACGCAAAAATTAGGGGCACAACCATCGGTCTACTCCCGTCTCATTACATTGCTTGCACCTAGTGATAAAGAAATGGTTCGTCTCGAGATCTTGGTAGCCATAATAATATAATCTCCATTTCAAATCTACTTTACAAGGAAAAAAAATATCTAAAATGTCCCACAACCATTAAATAGCAGCCAAGTCAATCTTAAATTCTTTTTGCTGCTTAATTAGTCATAAGCTTTTTTGACATTTTGTTAATTTTGACGATAAGTCATTTATCACTACACATTGCGATAACCGACATCACATTTAATTATTTTTGGAAATTCATAATTTTTCTTTTTTCCTTATTTTTTTCCCTTTTTCTTTCGCGATGGGTGGTCTCAAGCGATACTAAAGACGGTCAAAGGAAAGGCCTAGCCTTGCCAACCTTTGCAAGAGTATTCGTTGGCGAAAAATCATCAAGGATAAAAGAAATAACTATAAAAAAATTCTAGAATTTTTTTTAAAAATCATTTCATGCTAATGATTAAATGCTTGATCGTCTTATGGCGGCTACTTGATCCATGTGCGATTTTCAATCAAAATTGGTTTAAATAAACAAATTACACGATCAAAAAGTTATCATTAAATTAATTTGTGTCCAATAAGTTTGACTTTTTGAACAATTATTCCTTAAGCGGAAATAGATGGTGCAAGTGTCTCAAGAACTCACATGAATCAAAAGTGTGGTATTGGCAAGGGGTGGCAAATCGGTGAGTTGGGTTTAGGTAGGTCATATTTGAGTTCGATCTCAATCCACTAATTTAACTTACATTAATCCATTTATTTCCTAAACAATTCATATGACTCATGCCTAATCTAACCTACATCCAACCTAAACCAACCCATTTGACCTGCCAAAAGATAAAGAAAAGGGCCCAATAATTATGAAGGAGCCGCACTCCATTCGACTAATAATTTGACCAGAAATTGAGACCCACAAAGAAGAGAAGTGAGTAAGAATACAAAAATTGAGACCCGCAAAGAAAGGGATAAAAAAAAAAAAAGGAAACAAAGCAAAAGGAGAGAACCACTTTCTTATCTCTAGCAGACTTTAAGTGAAACGTGCTAAATTGTGGCCATACAAGGGATAATATGCTCAAGACATTTGTGAAAGGGAGTATTCAAGCCATATGAGGAGTGGAAAAAACATGATCCATACAAAAATCTAACCTGCAAAAGAAAAATTAAAAAAAAAAAAAAAATTAAAAGCTCCTCCTACTACTTGGCTGCCGCCACCTCCCCCTCTATCCCTAAGCTTCAGACCTCACCGCCGCCGCCGCACAACCCCTCTTCTCGACATTGCAGACCTCATCTTGCTTAGCACCATCTTTGTCGAGAATTTTACCATTCCAAACACCAGCAGGTACCATCGGCACTTCCTCCTCCAATTTGCCGGTGACCATGTCCTCCTGCTCGAGCTCTTTTGGCTCCTACGGCCGATTAGGAGTGACGATCTCTTTCTCTCATATCCTCAATGAAGTAATACATCAAGTCCTCGAGAAGCCTCAAATCCGACTTCACCGCTTGCTATTATCCAATCGCTTAGCCCAATCAACCTACACAAGCACGCTGTCACGGACCTCCTCCGTCTGAAATTGGGGCAATTTCTACCCTCCTCCTCCTCCTCCCGACTCCGAGTTCTTCGATCAACAGGCTCGCACCAATAATTAGTCACAGCCACAGGTCGAAAATGAAATCGACCTGATATAAAGAGATTACAAACTGAAAATCAAAGCAAGGCCTTCGAAAACAGGCTCCTTTAAGATACATTGATGTGGACTAGGACTTGCATTTAGTCCCCATTGCAATGGCAAGTGCTGTTTGGATCAACCTGCTTGAAATGAGAAATTGAATCAATTTCCCACCAGAACAAACAATGGAGATTTTTAACGAGTAACATTGAGGTACTGGATTTGGTTTCACAAAACTTGGAAAGCAATGTCGCAAATATTAGTGGGTAAGCAATAAACAAATTAATGGACGCACTCAACAGAAGTCTCATACATCACTTTAAAATCAGTTTTGCTAAAAGGTTCCAGTAATCTCGAACATTACTTATAATCGAAAAATAGAGCAATGGAGTGATTCACAAAAATTCAACTTTAGAAGAGATAAATGCCATGTCAAAAACGGGCCGGGCATTAACATCCTACAGCTCCAACAAAAGGACCTGCCAGCTGGAAATCATCATCATATATATCCCGGTCCTAGCAAGTCATAGTTTTAAGGGCGATTTTCATACCGTGACTCATTAAATAAACGAAGTAGCAAGAGAAACGCCGAGCCTTATAGCCTGCTTTGCATGCAATGAGGGCAGATTCGAGAACCATGTGAGACACCGGCTGTAACCCAAGCTAGGAGATACCAATACTCCCAATTCCAATGCCAAAATTATCAGAAGATGAAGAAGACAGTTTTCCTTGCTAATTACCGATGTCACCTGGGATCTAAAAGAAGACAACAGATCATTGTATAGAATGGTCTTCACAACCGGTCTGGCCTGGCACTTATTCGAAGCTTGCTTGTAGCTATATGTAACAAAAAAAAGCTAGGGGAAAAGCCCCAACAAAGCCAATCCCCAAATGTCGAGATTCTTTCCTGACTACGGAAAAAGCAGAAGGGAATACGCACTAACTAACTGAAGCACTTCTTGTACTAAGCATTTATCTTGTCATCCTCAGGACTCAAGACTTTGTTGAAGATGAACTATTTTGCTTCTGCAAGGAAGCAGTTGAGGTATTACTTTTCGTCTGGGCACTCTGGTTCGACGATGACAACTCAGTGAAGAAAACTACATGCTCCTGATTATCAAGAAGCAGTTGAAGGGCTCTCGGTATCCTGGGAAGGTTCACATCCAACAACCCCTCGAGTATTTGAACAACCTGCCCCATCGATGGCCTGTGAGTTTCCTCGTCTTGGACACACCAGCAAGCAACTCTGCATATCCGAGTTAGCTCTTCAGTATCAGCGTTTGTCTCCAAGTCTCGGTCCAAAGATCGAGCAGGTCACCTCCTTCAGCTATCTTACTAGCAACCCATGTTGGGAAGAACTTATAGGCCCCATCTTCCGAAAGCTCTGAGTTCCTCCTTCCTGAAACAAACTCAAAGAGCATCATTCCATAGCTATAAACATCAGCTTTTGCTGTTATGGCCACTCCAGAGATCCACTCAGGCGCAAGATACCCTCTTGTGCCTCCAGGGTTGTCAACACCCTGCTGAAATCTCGGCCGACGAGCTTTGCCAGGCCAAAATCTGCCACTTTTGGACAGAATTCAGCATCTAGAAGGATGTTCTCTGGCTTGATGTCGCAATGTATGATGCAGTCTCTACACTTCTCATGGAGATAAGCCAGACCTCGAGCCGTTCCCAAAGCAATTTGGTATCTCGTTTTCCATTCCAAGGTCTTCGAGTCCTTTCTATGAAAGAGATGATAGTCTAAGGAACCGTTTGGCATGAAATCATAGACCAACAGCCTTTCGTCACCTTCAGAGCAGAACCCACGAAGCCAGACAAGATTCACATGCTGGATGTTGCCGATTGTGCTTACTTCTGTTCGGAATTGCTTCTCTCCTTGGCTTTCGCTTTCAAGCTTCTTGACCGCTATGTGACTTGAATCAGGTAATGTTCCTTTGAAAACTGAACCAAACCCGCCCCCACCCAACTTCTCTGAGAAATTCTTGGTTGCTACTTGCAAGTCCCGGTATGCAAAGGCTATCAGTGAACCCTCCACTGTCTTTGTTGTTACAGATGCCCTTCTCCTCCATCTCCAAATGCCAAAAAAGACAATGGCTAATATCGCTACTGTGGAGCTAACAGACCCTGCAACTATCGCAATTACGTTGCTCTTCTTGCTTGTATCCTGAATGTCAGAAGCGGCACGCCTGAGATAGAAGCTTTTTCCATCGGTGTCACTTTGTGAGAGCTGTTGCGCATTGAAGAGATCCCCAATCCAGATTGAGCAGGCATTATCCTCGAAAGCATAAGCCGTGCAAGAGCAATTGCTCAAACAAGCAGCTCGGCATTCCGTATCGCTCCTGACATCTAAAGATTGGGGATCTTCAGGCAATATCATGTTAGAACTAAGCGAGAAACGGTCTCTCTCCACATTAGAAGCATTTGCTGCACAATTCAAGTCGGAATTCCTCTTGCAACCGCCAGACCAATCGCTCAGATTCCAATCCCTCACAGAGCCGATGCTAAACCCAGGCAAGCAGCTGCAGAAATTGTCATTATCCTCGCTGCAAACACTGAAAGGCCCGCAAAGTCTATACACCTCGCATTGTTGCCGAGGCAGAGAGCAGATCAAGTTCCACGCGTGGGAAGAAGGCAACCACAAATTCTGCTTGAGCTGCCCAGAAAGATCTATCATTAACATCGATATGGTGTTGAAGGAGATCTTGATTGAATAGGTGAAGTAGCTCTCGTTCTCATTGTCCACATATTTGAAATCGTAAATATAGTTCGATCTCATTTCAGGGACCAAAGAGAAAATTTTCATCTTATTGTCCCAAGCCCCACTAGTCCAGTAAGGTTTAGACCTATTCCACCATATGTACTTGTAGTACTCACCGTCACTGGATGAATGGAGACCGAGAGAGAACAAACCTGTCGAAGGGTCCTCCGCGTTCTTCCATGATGTCAAGAGCTGACTCGTGTTTTTGCGCTTGTCGATCCCTAATTTGGCACTGGGAAGCCACGTATGTGTCGGGTGATCAAAGCTCTGCCACAGTGTCACATTAGAATTCGACGCATCTTTGAGAGCGAAGTTGCCATTGTCCTCAAGAACCGCCACCATGGAGCTCGACCAAGAAGTTCGCAGATGCGTGGACCAAACGGGGACTTGAGAGTCGTTGACAATTACAAGATTGCCACCCGAGACCTTCAGTTCAGTGGAGTGCCTGTCGGTGACAGGGTTGTCTCGGTTGGCAACCCAGACGATGGTCCGCTCGCTAACTTTGTTGTACCAGATGCCTATGTAGGAGTAAGACGACTTCCCTGGTGTGAAGAAGCCAAGCGTGAAGTTGCCACCCAAGGAGGTTAAGGTTTGATTACCAGATAGAGACCGATTTGCATCGAGCTTGTCTGTGCCAAGACAGAGGTGGGTGCAGAGAGATAAGCAAAGCAAGAAAATTGGGAGTATGAACGACCATGGACTACTGTTTTTGCTATCCATGGCTGTACCATACAGGGTTTGAGCGGACGGGTGTAGAAACAAGATTCATACGGGGGAGTATATATACCCGTTTGTGCTCGGAGCGAGGTTGGGGTAAAAGATCTCAAAGAAGAACGGGTCAAGAAACGCGCAAAGTATCGTGTGGAAATTTTAACCGAGACTAGTGCATTATCATCAAGTAAGTAGGTAGTGTTGGAAGCACAAACTTTAGTTTAATCATTGCTTTGGCGAAGCACAAACAATAGTTTAAACTTTAATCATTCCTTTAGTTTACATCGGGTCCAAGGGGTTTTCTTTGTGCATAAAGGGGTTTCCTTTGTGTACCTAAAAAGAAATGATTGGGTGTCTGTTGAAGACCACAGCATATATCAGCGTCTTAGTCGCGATTATTGGCACATTTAGCACTTTGCACCCGGTTTAATTAGCAATAACCCTTTTGTTATTTTATTTTTTCTTTCGAGCGGTTATCTTATTAACTTTAATCAATTCAAAGGTTTTTTTTTTTGAGAATTCTCAGAAATTATTAAAAAAATTCGTAATTTTATTTATTAAAATAATAATAATTTTTTTAATTAATTATTCCGAATTTTGTTTGTCTTTTTAGGACAACATTTGGAAAAGATACTTGTTCAGTTTGCAACTCTTCCCGAAGGGTCACAATTGTTCGTTTTTCAACTTCTACGAATGGGCGCCTTTGTTCATCTGCGCCAATTTTCGAAAAGACACGTTTGTTCAATCTTGCAGTTTTTTCCCGAATAATTGCCTATGTTTTAAGACTGTTATATGTGTGTGTGTGTGTGTGTGTGTGTGTGTGTGTGTGTGTGTGTGTGTGTGTTTTCTGAAGAACGTGTATGTGATCATTTTCGAGCCTTCTTTCTGAAATTCAATTGTTTTCTAGAGAGATCCTGGAGAAATACTAGAATTGCTATCTAGTATTCTCATATTGAGACTTTGTTGTATCTAGAGGATATTTGCCGGTGACTATTAGTAACTTTGTGAGGCAAATAAATCCTAAAGAAAGTGATATCACGCCTCAAAGTCCGATTTGAGTACTCTAAAGATCCGTCTTCATTGTTCAACCTAATTCGAAAACCATATTTTTCAATAGGTAGAAGCATAAAAAGCAGGCATCGGACCCGTGTGAATAAGAACGGACATATGCCGAGTGAAGAAGACGCTAGTGGTGCAACTTGGACATGTGATTGAGCAAGACTTAAAACATAGGTGGACCAGGACATCGATGAAGCAAGAGCACAATTTTACCAGCTCCAGTCAACAAGAAAGGAAGAAAACCAAGTGTCAAAGTCATTGATACATTGAAAAGTTGGACTAACAAGATTTGATTTTCATGAAGCATGGTCAAATATTTATATGGTCCCTACTCTTGTCCGAGCTAGTCTCTGGTCAAGAAATGCACAAAGTATTGTGTGGAAAATTCAACCGAGACTAGTGCATTATCATCAAGTAAGTAGGAAGAAGCATTTAGCGAGGCATCATACTAGTGAGCAAGGACGGGCATATGCCGAGTGAAGAAGACAATAGTGGTGCAATTTGGACATGTGAGCGAGCAAGACTTAAAACGTAAGCGGGACCAGGACATTGATTGTTGACACCTAAATTTTGGTGACCTAGTCATTGATTTTTTGCATAAAAATTAGGAATCAATTTTAATCCCTAAAAAATACATCAAAACAAATAAAATGAAAAAATGGAAAAAAAAAAAGGAAAATTGATTTGATTAATTATGTATGGAAGTTTGATGAATATTAAGACTTTGATAAATGCAGAAGCAATTAAAAATCAAGTGAATAAAGGGCAAGAATTTTTACAAAATAGAAGAAATCGAAGCAAAATCGATTGCGAAATCACGCTCCGATTTGCAACCATGATTTAATGCAATAGAAGATGGAAACTCGAAAGTTGCCATGGAGAGCAATCGTCACGGAAATCACTATAAAAAGAGCCACAATTTTCATGACCGGTGGGGGAGGGAATTCGAAAAATTCAGAGAAGAAATTGAGAGGAAAAAATTTTGTTTCTTTCTTTCATTGAGCTTATTTTCCTTCAGTTTCTCTTTAGGTTTCAAAGTCAAAAACAAGGGTTAATATTCTGAAAAACCCCAAACTGGTACACCTATGACAAATTTACCCCAAACTATTTTTTTGACCACCAAAAACCCCAAATTGGTATACTTTTGACAAATTTACCACAAACGGATACACTTGTGACAAATTTGCCCTTTGCTAGTTTTTGTTAAAATTTTACTGTGAAATTATTAAGTTAAATGACACATGATAGTTGATCGGTATACTAATTTGGGATTTTACGCTCCGTTTGTCATAGTTTACAATTTTTGTGATTTTTTTATGGTATTGATCCAATTTAACGAAGGGTATATTTGTTACAAATTTACGGTTTAAGGATTTTTTTTTTGCGGTCAAATAAATTAGTTTGGGATAAATTTGTCATAAATATATTAGTTTAGGTTTTTTTATGGTCGGTCGGGGTAAATTTGTCACGGGTATATCGAGTTTGGGGTTTTTCATGGTCAAAAAAATAGTTTTGGGTAAATTTGTCACAAATATACCAATTTGGGTTTTCGGGGTATTAACCCTCAAAACAAAAAGAGAGAAGACGTGAGGGAAGGGAGAGTACAGTGAGAGAGATGTGTGAATAGACAGGAGAGAGAAAAAAAAAAAAAAGAAAAAGGAAAAAGCAGCACATAGCTCATCTTCCTCGCGTGGGCGTCTTTGCCCCTCCTTGCCGGCCACCGTCCGTGAGCTCCGCCGCCCACGTTGCCGGCGCTGCAGCCCGGACCTCGCCGCGCCTCTACCTCTCATCTTCGCGCCGGCCGTCGTTGCTCCAGCACCACCCAACTCCGTGGAGCACCAAAGAACGCACCACCGCGAACATTGCACCGCAACGCCTCGGCTTCGTTTCCGCCTAACCCACGAGCGTCGACGTCGCGTAGTAGCCCACCGCCGCGCCCTTTGCCCATCGCCACACCGAAGCCCTGCTACCGCGCCTGCATCGGCATCCGACGCTTGCCGAAGTGATCGATCTGTGCTCGGGCATCCACAATCTTGCCGCGCATCGCTCGCGACGCGCGCGTCCAGGCTGCCCGCAAGCCTAGCATCCGACGCCGCGTCATCGACCCTTGCTCGCGCGTGCCCATCGCCGCGCCATTGCACTCGCCATTGTTGCATCCCGCGAGCAAGAGCGAGTCCGCTCGTCGCGTGCCCCGTCGCCCGGCTACGCACCGCCTCCTCCCGAGCATCAGCGGCATCACCGCCACGCCGCTACCACAACTTGCGTCCCCTCCCGTTGCCGAGTTGACGTTGCTCGCCACCGCGCCGGAGCCTCTCCCTCTCATCCGGGCCGCGTCCGCACCTTTGCGCAACCCGGCCCGGATCACGTTAGATCTCGTGACGCCGTGCCACCATCCTGCTCCGCCCGGCGCCGCAAGGCCGACGCCACACCTCCCCGGTCCCCTCGCCGGAGTTCCGACGTCGGCCACCGTTCGTCAGGACGCCCCAACGCTGCTTCAAGTCCCCTCCTTTAGGTAGTTTAGTTTATTTTTATTTTTTATTTTTATGTTTTTTATTTTATTTTATTTTATAGCATTTTTAAGTTTAGTTATTTACATTGCAATATTGGATGTTAATATTCATAAAATCTTGTAGGCATTAATCTCGAGGGTTTTTGTCCAAAATTATCGTAATTACTAATTTGATCGTAAGATATCGGATCATTTTTTTAATTATATTAATTTTTGGGCTTTTTGGTAAATTTTAATTGTTAAATTATTATAATTATTAATTTGGTCCGTAAGACTTCGGATTAGATTTTTAATTATTTTGAACCTTTTTATATGTCGTGATGCTCGGGGTTAAGAGTAATTGTTAATTAAACCTATGAGACAACATATTATTTTTCGATTACTTTAATCCTTTATTTGTTGAATATCTCGATTATTTAGATCTAATGTTTATTTGGTAATTACTTGCCTTGGAAAAACCCCAAAAAAAAAATCAAAAAATCAAAATCTTGCATCAAAGCATGTAGATTTAGTAAATTAGGCATGTAGGTTTAGTAAATTAGAAATTTTTTAGGATTGCATTTTTAGATAATTTTTTGAAATGTTGGACCTAAATAACTTTTTTTAAATAGAGTTTTAGATGATGTTTGCACATTTTAATTATCTCATTTTTCTAAAAAATAGTTTTCTAAAATAGGATAGGGTTTAAGTCAAATTAATTCCTAAAATAAATTAGAAAATTATTCTTTTTCTAGATAGTTTAATTAGGTTTTTTATTAATTACAATTTCAATAAAAAAAAATACAAAAAGTATTAGGTGCATCTTAATTAGTTTGCATAATAGGTTCATTTAATTAGAATTCATTTATTAGTAAAATTAGGTCATGTAGTTAAAATGCATGTTTTATGATCAAATTAAGAAAACCCAAAAAAAAAAATTCTTACTTTGTGTTTTTATTTCTTTTGATGCAATTTATTTGTTTATTTATTATTATTCAATGTTTAATAATGATTGAGCATCTATGTGATCACCCATTGCATGATAGTAATTTAGGATAAAATAAATCTTAGGCTGCACCCAAAAATATTTTTTGAAAAATAAAAAAGAAATGGTATCGAAAGGGCATTAGAAGTCTAATGTAACTAAATCCATGTACTCTTAGTCTACGGTTTGTAGAAGTAAAATAATTCTCCCATTATTTTACTTAGGTGTCTAATTGATCTACCGTAAGCGGTTAGTAGCGACTCATAACTAATAATCTTTTGCATGTTAAAAACCTAAACTTAAGTTGCGAATTAGTATGAGCTTGTGAAAACTTCGAGCTAAGTTTAAAAATACTTAGTAGTCCATTAGCCTAAACTTTAGGTGGTGCATCAGAAATTTAGGTCGCGACATTAATGAAGCGGGAGCACAATTTTACCGGCTCCGAGTCAACAAGAAAGGAAGAAAACCAAGTGTCAAAGTCATTGATACATTGAAAAGGTGGACCAACAAGATTTGATTTTCATGAAGCATGGTTCAATATTCTTATGGTCCCTACTCTTGTCTAAGCTACTCTCGAGCTAAGTATCTTCAACAAAATGTGCTCATTCCACGCATTCTGAGTTGACCTTTTCGTCGAGGGACTAAGCTCTAGATTAACGCATTGATTTATTCCCCCAATTCATTTATATGTAACATCATGGTTGCATGCCTTCATCGGAAAAACCTTATAGATTGTGTCGTGGCCATAGATGATAGAGTGAAGAGACCTCTCGGAGTTAGACTCGGAGCGATTGGTACTTGGCCTTGTGTCCATTATAGTCTTTTTTAAATTTTGCATGTTTGTGAACGGGATAAAATTTATCATCCTACATTTGTGTGGCATCCTAGAATTTCATGATAATCCATAGATGTACTATGAGCCATGTGGAGACGATGGAAGCACCACCAATTTATATTGTAGCCATTTGACCCATAATTTGCAATAACATTTTGGCCGAGCTTTTCGATGAACCATTATTTGATAGGGAAACTTTTATTTTTTGGCCGTACGCTTTATAAGTTGGGAATTATTAATTTTGTTACATAATTCTATGGCCATTTAAATTGGTAATTAGGTGTTTTTAGGTGATGTTTAAATGGGGAAAAGAGTAGAAGAATGGGTTGATTTTCTTAAGCCAAAGCCCCATCATTCGGCCATTAGGGCACGGCTGCGAAGCCCAAAGGAGGGGGAGGGGTTGCCGTCGACCGGTTGGAGGGAGAGACCACGGCCCAAGGGCTAATGGGCCGTCGACCAAGAGGCTGACCCCGGCCCGGATGAACCCCCTCCCTTGCATAGGTGCTAAGTGTTGTCTCTTTGTAGCCAAGTGTAGAATCATGCAAAATCCAATGATGGCTAATCATTAAGGAAGGAAATTAGTGAGGAGAGAGGGACGGATTAGCGGAAGGGGGTGGGGGTGTCGCCGAAGAGAGAGAAAGGAAAGGAAGAGAGAAGAGAAAGGGAAAGGGAGAACCGTGCGTGCGGGGAAGGGAGGAGGAGTCCGTTCGCTGCCGTGCGTGCGCTGAGTCCCGCCGTCATGCCTTACTTGCCCTCCGTTCGTTTGCTTGCTGTGTTCACTTGGACTAGAGGCAAGTGGAATCCGTTTCTATACCATTTTGCTAGCTGTGATGTGTGCAGGCCGGATGGTGAATGTTGGATGTGGTAGAGGTAAGGAGATTTCGAAGCAATGAGGTGGCTGTGCATGCTGTTTCTAGAGAAAAATCAGTCCGACCTCCGTGAGGTTGTGAAGCTGCAGCATAGTCTTTTTAGTGGGAATCACTTCGACTCCTTAACAAAAGTGGTAGAGGACTTCATGAAACATAACATATCAAAAAATTGAGAGGAAATGAATAAGTGTAAGTAGGTGAAATCATCTTTCTTTGAAGAAACTGGATCTGGAAAAACGTTGTCTCGACCTAGCATGATTATGTGATTTTTATAAAATCGTACAGTTGAAATTTGATCTTGTACCCTTAATGAAAGTTATATATGACCTTCTGAGGAACAACATACTGAAAATTGAGATGAAATGGACATGAGTAGGTTGGTGAATCGAATTTCTTTGAAAGGACGTAATCTGGAAAAACGGTACCGAGAATAAGAAGAACTAAATCGTCCATAACAATAAGCTAAAACGAATTAGATTCAGATTTATACATGAAATATTTACCTCTAGTTGTTGTCTATAACTTACCAAATTTTCAGAATTTATGGAGTTCTTTTGGATATTTAATCGAAATTATTTTCGAAACTACGCAAACTGTGATGCTGAAATATTGAAAGCTGTGATACTTGGACCGTACCGAATTTTCTGAAGTTCTTTTGGTATAGTGTTCTTCATGAGCTATTTACCTTTAAGTGATCTTTATAACATATCAAAATCTCATAATTTTTGGAGTTCTTTGGGTATTTAATCGAAATTATCTTCGGAACTGTGCATACTGTTTCACCCGAATATTGATGTATTTTCAAATATAAAAGAATTGGTTCTATGTGGTATAATGTTTTGGGTGATGGATTATGTTGCATATGTGGTGTCATATGGCATGGTATATAACATTGAAAAGGCTGAATTAGACCTTTGTTACCATCACTTCATATGTCATGGGGATAATGTGATGCATATATGGAAATAAAGTATGATGATGTGTATACCATCGAAGGTGTGAGCCGACGATGCCCCGGGAGTGTCGGGATGCCCGGAGTGTGGGTGCGGATGCCCGGAGTGTGTGAGTCGGATGTCTCGGGAATTTCGAGATGCCCGGGAGTGTGATGCCGGATGCCCGGAGGTGTGTGCACGAGGTTCCTCGCGATGCCGGGTTGGGTGCGAGCGATAAAGAGGGATGCAAATATTGATGCACGGGAAGAAAAAATTAAGTGAGATCCCCTGAAATTTGAAAAATTGAATCATGTGCAAGGGTATGTGCATATGGCATGGTGATATATGCATGATTGCACGGGGGTGTTCGCATATTTGCATGGTCATGTATGCTTGATAGCATGAATGATATGCACTATACTTGTGACATCTTGATTGTTCTATTTGCTGCAATTGTGTAGATTAATGGATATTTACTGCCGAGTGGTTGTACTCCCCTTTTGGGGATTAACATTTCATATTAAAGATGTCGTTACCACGGTTGCGGCGTGGTACCTTCTACGGTATACCTTTGACCTTTGAGGTTGAGGCGTGGAGCACACGCGTTAGTGTTCCTGGTTTGGTGTTTCTTTGAGTCCGTGTGCTGGTTATGTATGATGTAGGCTGGCCGAAGGGCCACATCGTTCAAGATTTTCTGTCTGTCCATGTTCGACGCAATGGAGTGATCCGGGGGATGTTGCCGCCGCCGCCGCCCGATGCACCGGGTTGGGTGTGATGGCACGTATGATTGGTGGGGCTGACACCTTTTGGGATACCGACACTTGTTGATGGATGGGTATATATATCGATGTAGGGTCGAGTTCTCTTTTGAGTCATAGCCAAGTATAGTTTAAAATCTTGGCCTTTTCAAAATTGTCCGACCGAGATGTCCATCTTGAAAATGTAAATAAAAATGATTCGGCTTTGTCTTTTCATTTGGTGCGTAGTAGGTGTACATTGCATTATTGTCATTGGAGTAAGGAATGGTGAGACTTGTTTATGTTTCCGTTGGTGAGCTCGCTGAAACCCTTTTCAAAAAAAAAAAAATTAATTGAGCAACCCCTATGAACTATGGTTCCACTTTAATTAAAAGGGTATTAGACTGTATATTGATTTCAACAAGTGATGGGTACTGTGGCAACCCCTAATGGATCGGGGAAAGTGGGTGTACAAACATTTTGGTATCGAGCTAAAGGTTTATATGTGGAGTGATAAGGAGCATCATTTGGAAATTAAGGAAGAAAATGACAATGCACACCATAGGATGCGACTAAAACCGGGTTGACTAACTTTGAACAACGGTGATGGGTATTCACTCGTAGATCCCTAGTTTGTTTTATGAGTTGCTTTTAGGTGCCAATAACATGTTTATGTTACTTATTTTATAGATGCAGTTGCTCTAAATGGAGACTTTGAGTCACGATTATTCCCGAGGCAAATGCTTGGAAAACTACAGAAAATCATGGCACGATATGGAGGTCATCATCCATCGAGGGCTGAAGCCTTTGCATCGAGGGCTGAACCGAATGGAAGATATCCTGAGCATTGGCCAATATAGGAAATGGGCGGAAAGACAAGCGCAGCAACAACCAGGAGCAGAACCGTACTCAAGGACCGGTGGAGCAATTCTTGAAGTTGAAACCACCTAAGTTTAGTGGAATGGGAAGTGCGGGGAGGCGGAGCATTGGATTGATGGAATGGAACAAATCTTCCGAGTGTCAACTTCTACGGTGATGCGAGAAGATAACTTTGGCGCAGTACTAGGCGGGAGGGAATGCAAAGTTTCGGGTGGAGAGCTTCGAGGACACGATCTTTCCACCGGATATCGATGTAAATTGGGATGGTTGTGGAGAACAATAGAAGCCTTCTCACGAGGTGTGCTGAGGATAAGAAAATTATAGAATTTTTTTAGTTAGAACAAAAGGAGGCGATAGTGGATCGGTATGAGGCAAAATTTTATTTGTCTAGGTATGCTCCTAGGTTGATTGAAGATCGAGAAGAAAAAGCTAAGGGATTCCTAAGGGATTGAGAACTAATATCGGAAACGGTGGTGCCTTTGAATATAAGGAATTATAATGGTTTATAGAAAGACACTGACTGGTGGGTGAGGAGTCGGTAAGAAGAGAGCAATCAGTACAAGAAGCGTCGACTTTTGGTGATATCGGGGCTAAGAGACCCTATCTGATTGAGTCGGACTGAGAATCTAAGAAGAAGAGCAATTTGGGAATTTTGGAAAAGCCGGGATGGCCTGAATTTGGGAAAAGCATCTTATCGGAATGAAGAATGTCAAAGGTGTGATGGGCGACATGGCCCGGGACCTGTAATGGACAACTGAAATGCTATGGTTTGGACGAGGTAAGACACCTTAAGAAGGATTGTCCACAAGAGAGATGTTCGAGGCAGGTAGCAACCCAATACTGACGAGTACCACAATAATCTTCTTGGACCATATCCACAAAAGAATCCACGAGACCACCGGCACAAGTAAAAGTATATACGGTCACCCGAGAGGAAGCAAAAGCTTCCAAAAATGTTATCTCGGGTACAATTTTCATAAATGGCAAGAAGTCATATGCATTGTTTGATACGGGTGCTACACATTCATTTGTATCTAAAAAATATAGACTTTTGAGTAAAAAGAAGCTACGTCCCTTGGAGGCAGCCCCTTTGTGTTTCTACACCTTTAAAGAATATGGTATAGTCTGGTGTGTGGAAAGTGTAAGATAACAATAGGAGGAAGGGATATGGAGATAGACTAAGTCGTAATGGCTATGTATGATTTTGATGTTATCATAGGAATGGATTGGCTTCATCAATATCGGGCCAAAATGGATTGTTATAGAAAAGTGATCCAATTTGTTTTACTGATCAATCTAGTTGTGAATTTTGGGAGGTCGGACCAACCTATCTAGCGCTTATTTCAGCAATAGAGGCCGTGCATTACTTGACGAAGGATGTCAAGGGTATCTAGCAATGGTTAAAGATTATGCTAAGGAAGAGCCTAAGATCGATAAAATTCGAGTAGTCAATGAATTTCAAGATGTATTTCTACGAAAGAGTTGCTTTGGATTACACGGAACGAGAAATTGAGTTTGAATTGAATTAATGCTAGGAACGGGGACCAATATCGAACGCCCTATATAGGATGGCCTTAATGAAACTAAAGGAGTTGAAAGTGCAAGCGCAAGAGTTGCTTTCGATAAAGGATTCATTAGGCCAAGTGCTTCACCTTGGGGTGCACCGGTCTTGTTGTGAAAAGAAGGATAGGTCGATGCGCTTATGTATTGACTATAGGCAAGCTGAATCAAATGACCATTAAAAATAAATATCCATTGCCTAGAATTGATGATCTAAACTATAGGGAAATTTCGGTCTTTTCTAAGATTAATTTGAGATCGGGATACCATCGGCTAAGGATTAAGAAAGAAAGGCGTTCCTAAGGTTTGCATTTAGGACTCGTTATGGACACTACGAGTTCCTCGTCATCCTTTTTAGTTGACGAATGCACCGGCTGCATTTATGGATCTAATGAATAGAGTATTTAAGCCTTATTTAGATCAATTTGTGATCATTTTCATTGATGATATCACGATATATTCTAGAGGGCACGAAGAGCGAGCAACACTTGAGGATAGTTTTGCAAACTTTGAAGATCATAAGCTATATGCCAAATTTAGCAAGTGTGAATTTTGGCTGGCCCAGGATAATATTTTTGGGACACGTGGTGTCGGGGAGGAGAAAAGGTGGACACAAGCGAAAGTTGAATGTTGCAATTGGCTGAGACCAACAACACATCTGAAATACGGGTTTCTTAGGATTTGGTGGGTTATTATAGAAGGTTTATTGAAGGGTTTTCACGATTGGCGGGTCCACTTAACAAAATTGACTCGGAAGAATGTGAAGTTCGGAATGGAGTGGAGAATGTGAAAGGAGCTTCCCGGGAACTTAAAGAAAATTGACCTCGGCTCCAATCTGACTATCTTAGTCTGGATCGATGGTTTTACGGTGTACCGTGATGCATCTCACAAAGAGGCGGGATGTGTTTTAATGCAACATGGCAAGGTCATAGCCTATGCATCTGACAGGTGGAAACCTCATGAGGCTAGACTACTGACTCATGATTTAGAATTGGCGGCTATAGTATTTGCTTTGAAAATATGGAAGCACTATTTGTATGGAGAGAAGTTTGAAATCTATACGGATCATAAAAGCCTAAAGTATTTGTTTTCACAAAAGGAGTTGAACATGAGACAAAAGGAGGTGGATGGAATTGTTAAAGGATTATGATTGTGAGATACGGTACCATTCGGGGAGGGGGCGAATAAGGTAGAGATGCCGCGAGTCGTAAGTCGGCTATGGAGATGGCCGAGTTTAAGAATGGCGAAGGAAACCTATTAAAGTGTAGCGAGACTTGAGTTTAATTGAAAATGGATCGCCTTACGGTATGCTTACTTGCCTTAAGAATTGAACCGAAATTATCTGAAAGTTAAGATCCTACAAGGAGTCTAACGGAAATTATGAAAGTGAAAAATGCGAGTGTCTTTAGGAAAAAGACCAGAATTTCAAATCTCGAAGATGGAGTGGTAAGATGCCAAGGACGACCTCTGTGTTCCCGACAATGAAGAAGTAAAGAGGAAATTCTGTATCGGAGGCACATAGGAGTAATTGTAGTATCATCCGGGTAGTACAAAGATGTACGGGAATTTGCGTCGGCAATTTTGGTGGAATGGCATGGCGAGATCACGGCTAGATACGTTTCTCAATGTTTGACGTGCCAACAAGTAAAGCGGAACATCGCAAACTGCGGGACTATTGAGACCATTAGACATGCCCGAGAATGGAAATGGGAGCATGTAAGCGATGGACTTTGTGCAAGGGTTTGCCAAGAACATCAAATGGTCACGATTCGATTTGGGTGATAGTGGATCGCTTGACTAAGTGTACGCCCATTTCTTAACCCAGTCCGCATAAACTATTCAATGAGTAAACTTGCTGAAATATATGTAGAGCCGGACAACTCCACACAGCCTACATGGTATTCAATAACGATCACCTGCGATCGAGACTCTAGGTTTACTTCAAATTTTGGCGAAGCCTCGAAATGCCTTAGGAATAGCTTCAATTTAGTACGACTTCCATCCTCAAACAGATGGACAAACGGAAAAGAGTGATCCATACTTTGGAAGATATGCGAGAGCCTACATTATTGATTTTAAGGGGAAGTTGGGATGAA